>JBBBVU010000003.1:9325870-9341960 GCA_037177055.1 Atherinosoma microstoma
TTTGTTTAAAGGCGAAGGGGTAGGGCTAAGGGCTGAGGGGTAGGGCTAAGGGGGAGAATTGAGATTGGGCCTTAATCACCTCCCCAAAATCCAGTGACTGCTACACATAGCCAACTGCTCCACATTTTCTCTCTGTACCTGATAGTACCTGGATAGTAGACTACCTGTCTGCAGTGCCAAAGGACTCAGAGTAACCGCTGTCTCTGCCCTAGCAGCACCTGTCCTCTCCTCTTCAGATCACCTCATCACAACCTCATCACCTCTGCTTCTGTGTTATGGTTGACTCTCAAATGTTTGAGGAGGTTTGTGGCCTTCCCACACACATTGAACTGCACATCATTGCTGTTTGCAAAACCGAAATATCTGCACTCATCACTGCGTGTTGGACTGATCACTGAGCGTGCTGCTGCAACACTACACTGTGATGTTACGCTGCACCTTGTTTCGAATATGCCTATAGCAGGCAGAAGAAAAAAGTAGTTCCTACCCGCTGAAAGTTTATTGATTAAATGTTGGTATCGGAGGAATAGATATTTCAGCATTGATCTGCACATCACCGCTAATTAGTCTTCTCAGATAATCACTTAGATCAAAAGATGGGTATCTTCTTACTTACCCACTGTCCATGCCTGTGTCAATCTGTAGTTAGAATTAAACATTTGTTCCTGCACCTGTCTGCTTCCTGCCTCCAGTTCCTGCATTTGGGTCCACATCCTCAATGTGGACCCATCTCTGATAAACAGGGACCAGAGTGCCCTTGTTAGGGTGCCTGGTACCTCATACCACAGAAGCACTCCCTGCCAGACACGGTGAAAATATCTTCTCAAAGTTAAGAGAACAAATGTGGACTGGTTGGAGAGTCCAGAGCTAGTCCCCCGTCCCATGACCAGGGATGGGGGACCTCCTAAGGTAAGAAGAAGAGAAGAGAAGAAGGAAGAGGAAGAAAAGAAAGAAGGAAAGTAACAGAGCAAGAAATAAAACAAGAGCCAACACTTGACTTTTACTGTCTAGAAAGAGCTCAGAGAAGAGATGGGATGCAAGATGGATGCAGAATTAACCTTCAATGTGGGGCACTTGAATAGTGTTGCCTCAAAAGGAGGAGACCATCAGTCAGCACCGTGAAGCCACATCCAGCAAAGGCAGGAGCAGGAGATAAAGCATTTTGAAAAAAACAAACAAACACAAAACCCAACAGAATTACATACTGCAGACAAATTTTGTGGTAAAATTATGTGGCTCTCTTGGCCAAATCATATGAAGTTTGGCTCCTATCATGTCAATGACCAACTTCATCTTGTAAAATAGTGCATTGTTATTCATTGACTCGCAAATCTCATGCACTCATGATTTCATGAAAATGCAGTCAATCAGTATAATTAAATATTCCAACTAGGTCTTCCAAATGCAAAATGGAAGGATAGGTTACAAACACTGACCTGTTAGCAGGGTGCTCAAAGTTGCCAGATTTTAGCAGCTCCACACCAATTTTGATAATAACACACTGTTGTGGATAAAATAATAATATAAACACTGAATGCAACAGAGTTGAGGCAAGCAACATTTTCCTGTAATGTTTGAGCTTATATGTGAAGCATTTTGTTTTGATAAAGGGGTGGAAACTGTAACCTACTTGGTAACACTGTTGTAGCATTTGACCACTAAAGCATCTGATGCTAACTTGACTATTTATGATATTCGAAAAAATCAATTTCTATTCAAAACAAAGAAAAAATCTGATGGAGAGCCATACAATCCCACAACAAGCGGAGAAAATTATGACTCTGAGCTGCAGAAACTGAGGTGAGGATGCCAGAGAGGGGATTAGCGGGCAGACAGCGAGTGTAAAAAAGGAAAAAGAAACATATAAGATACCCTCTTTCCCTCATAATTTTCTTTTCCTTTATAATCTATCTATTAATCTTTCTCATGAAACATCTTTCACTCCTCCTCCCACTTCTCCCACCATTCCCTCTAGTTGTTCTTCTCATCCTGTCACAATTTATCATCGCCATCTTCTTCCCTATCCTGTTCACCTGAATCATTGCAGAGTTGTGAGTGTATGGATTTTGGGTTATCACAATTCTGAGAAGCTGAATGTGTCGCAATGGGTGAATAAGGGAAAACTCAATTCACCATTTAAACTTCTTTAAAGTCCCTCTTTTTAATTTAGTTGCAAAACTACTCATTTTCTGCACAGAAAGCAGAATACAGACAGGGAAGTCAATTGGCTTACCTTTATGTAGGTTTTTAATAAACATTTAATGAGAGACCTCAAAAACAGGGAGGATACTCAGCAGGAGTGTTGACAGAATTCCAGCAGATGTTGCTGATGTGAGTTAGCCAACAAAGAGCAGTTTTTCTTTTTTTTAAATATGCATTATTAACAATTTGTTGAAAATATGAATTTGAACACAATTAATATATTATAAATTTCTGGAGGTGGTGTTGGTGAAACAATAGTCAAAAAGTTATTATTAGAAATCTTTTTGCTTGTAATGAGCACATCAACACTTGCAACATGAGACTGAATGAGCTGTTAAATGCAAGATCTCCAGTCTCAGCTCTTCACACTAGTAACAAGCTGATTTTACAGTTATTTTAGAGTTGCATTTAACTGTGCACAGAATTTTTTTTTTCAACATGAAAAGTTTCAATTTTACTCTGAGAAAAGAGAGTAAGATAACCTCCAAGAGCAGTTGAACTCTGGAGTCTATACACTGATCAGACATGTTCACTCAGACTGAGCAGACTGTAACTCACAAGAAGTTCACTTTAAAGGGTAGATTTTTTTTTTTTTTTAAAGTACCAGTAACAAAAGTGAAATGAAAAACTGAGATAAACTATCAATCCTTTCAATGTTGCTTCCACAAGAAATGAGGAATGACATAATTTCTTTACCTTTTAAAGGATGATATTAAGAACTTAGAGAGGAAAATTACTTAGATCATTTAAAGTGTCCTTAATATAGTAGCCATTCATACTTTAGAATAATTTTTTGCAGAAATAGAACTTGGAAAGAAAAGAGAAAATGAAAGGGAAATGACAGAGGATGGAGAATGGGAAGGATGCAAAGACAGAGGGGGAAAAAAGTAGATGTTGATGGTGAGAGTGGAGGAGAATGCAACTGGATGAAGGGAAAATGGCAGAGAGGAAAGTGTAAGATAAATATCAGATGGAAAAATTAAGAGCAGGGGAGCATATGAAAGGTAAGGGAGGAGATTATATCAGGTGAATGAGGAGATAAGGATGGGGGGGTTGTGATCAGGTGAGGCAAGAACAACAAAGGACAGCAGGAGAATAGTACAAACAGGATTAGGTAGACGAAGACAAAAAATAAGCTGAGATGAGATTTTGGGAGGAGAGAGAAATGGCGTAAAACTGAGGGAAAATGAAGACTGGGGAGGCATCGGAAGAAAGAGAGGAGATAGAAAAGAGAGAATATAGCAAACACAATGGATTTGGATGGCAGAGTGAAAGACCTCCAAATCCCCTGAAGAAAACAATACACAGCAAGGCAGAGAAAGACAGAGCCCTGCATGAGGGGAGATAGAGGTAAAACCACAGCGGATTCACACTTTACAGCCAGAAACAGCCTACATTTTCTGCACTCTGTTGGCCCCAAAACCAATAACAAAACCCAAAGTTGCTTCCAAAGGCACACACCATGCAGCGGTTATGCAGTCCAAATTCCAAAGGCATGTAATTGGTGGAGTTAAATTGGGAGCAGGAACTGTACGTCAAGCAGGCTCATGCTTATTTAGAAAATGCCAAATCACCTCCAGTTGCCAAGCAGATTTTACAGAGCATATTCCCATCACTGATTGTATAATAAAATGCTAGAGGACAAACATGTTAACTATGTTTCTGCTTAGGCTGCTATGCTATTTTGAGTTTAAAGGATAATTATGGCATATTTAAATCTGGCATATTTGCTATAAGCGTGGCTAATCTGCTAGTATGGTTTGTGCTAAAATTGTATTTGTCACCTCCAAAACGAAAGTATGCCTGTAAAACAGCACATATATTTAAATGGAGCACAAGACTAATTCAGTTTTCCTAAACAAACACGTCTATATGAATCATTTGCTAGAAATGCTTGTCTTAGACAAAAGGCTTACTGCACAGGGAGCTAATAGTATGCCCAATCATTACCATTTGTAGCAAATCCTACGAAAGTTACTTTTCGTAGGGTTTGCTACGATTTTCCAGCAACAGGAAAGATCAGCAAACAGCAAACTATACATAATATGTATTCACTTGATTAATCAAATCAAATCAAATTTTATTTATAAAGTGCTTTTCATGCCAAGCCAACACAAAGTGCTTCACATATTAAACTATTTATGCATAAAAAGAATTAAAAAATCTTTACACACCAAATATAACAGCAATTTAAAAACACACACCTAATTATCATTTATTTCATACACAATCACACATGCGCATTCACACACACACAAACAATGCAAATGTTCACTCCCCCTACCCCATCCTTCACAAACATAAACTCTAATCCCTATGACTGTCTCTCTTAACTGAATAAAGGTATAAAAATATCAGTAGAAATCAACATAAACATCTGGCTTGTAGCTGCTGTGAGGAAGCGATATCTTGGGGATCCGTCCACACCAGCAGCCAGCCCACCCAGGACCACAGAGGGCGCCACCACAGGACCACCCAAAACAGGGAAGGCTGGGGTCCCACTACAGTGCAGGACCCTCAGTCGCCCAGACAAGAGCGATCACCGTGGCAACAACCCCACTGACTGAGTAGGCAAATCCCCCAGTGTGGAGGATCCCTATGAGGAAACCACTGGAGTTAAAAAGTAAAAGACAAAAGATGAGAGCGAAGAATTAAAATTACAGATAAAAGAAGTCATAAAAATTCAAAACTAAAATAAAGTGAAATAGAATATTTATATATTCAATATTTTTCTAAATAAATAAAGCAGAAATAAACTGAAAGTTTATGCATTTAAAAAAAACAACCAACTGACAAAAAACAAGACAAAAAACACGTAATAATACCCTGAACAGAGGGTATTTGCAGCTTAATTTGATATAATTTGATTTATTTTCAGAATTTCACACACACAAACTAGATATTGCTGCTGCCATTTTGTATTGTGAAAAAGTGACTCCTTCAGAAGCTCCAAGCTTATAAAAGAGGGGTCTAGCACACCACCCAGCAAACATTAGAGCTTAACACTGACTTCAGCTTGGTTGTATGTTATAAAGACCCGTATTGTACATCTGGTGGCTGCCTTGCACCCTAATTTAAAAGAAGAAGATGTCTCCCATCACAGCCCTAAATGAAGATAATGCTTTTTCAGTATCACCCACATATTCTCATGCAAGTGGACACATCAGAAGTAACATGCAGCGTCTTGCCTGGGGACACTTGGTCTGATCTGAGGAAACCTGTGCTCAAACCACTCATCTTCTGACTGGCAGACGACTGCTCTTCCTCCTGAGCTACAGCCAGGAGCACAACTTCAAAGCCATTCAAAGCCACTTGAACATATCTAGTTTTTATATTTGAGAGCTAGATGTCTATCCCTTTCTTCCTAATCTTCCTTTCTTGTTGATCAACCGGCAGGACAAAATTAGGTTTTCCTGTCACTGCCTCACTTATTGCTGCAGTAGTACAATCAGCAATATGCAGCAGTTCCCTGTTCTTCAGTGAGTCACCGCAGCAGGATAAGTGTATGAATAAATATGTGTAAGAATAAAAATAGGTTGGTTTTTTGACCAACCCCATCATGTGATGACTTAGAAATGATCATGTGTTGGTGGTACACCTGAATCTTTCACACAGCGGTTTTTACATTGCACTATTTTTTTTTTTTACTGAGTGGACAGATGATCATTGATCCGGTCGACCTCAATCTTTGTTTCAGCTGATCTTGGGGAGTTTTAAAAAAAAGTCTTAGTGGACAACAATGCCCAGAAGTACTGCAGATTCCTTTGCTGTAGTTACACAGCAGGAATCACTCTGACCCACGGGTGCACAGTATTTCCCAATTCTAGCATCAGCAGGAGCCTCTCTGCAGCGCTCTTCCTCCTCAGCTTGCAGTTGAGAGAAATGGCCTCATGAACACCACCAGTTTCCTGCAGCATGTTGTCTTTCTGTTGCCTGCCACGTCTCCCTTGTTTGATTGACAGGAAAAACAAACAAACAAGTTTTGCTTAAAATGAAAGAAAATAGGGCCAGAAACAGAGTTGTGTGTCTTTGTTAGAGATTAGCTAATTAAAGTGTATGGCAAACAGCCACAATTAGGGCCTCTGCACAGGAGCACGCAGGGTTAATTGTAACCTGCTAATTTACTCTGTTATTATTCTTATTGGTGCACAGTGTTTATTACATGAGTTGATGAAAACCCAGTCACAGCCTGATAAGACATTTGCACGTCTGCAAGGTCCTCAGTGTTCATGATGTTTTTGATGAACAAGTCATTATTCTTAACAATGTTCTGAATAATTAAAATTAAGTTGCAGCTAAACCTCAAAATAACATTTCACCCAGTAACTCTTTAGGTAAGTGCAAAGCAATCTAATGTAAACTAAATATACAGAAGATATTTAGTAATTTCTCCTATGTAAAAAAAAAAGAAGGAAATAATTCAGTTATACAGATGCGTTATTCATGAGTTTCCATGAAGAAGACGAAGGAGCAAAATGTGAGTAGGAATAAACATATTTCTACCGCGTGTGCTCGGCTCAGTATAGTTTAACATTTACAACCATTTACATTTTAAATGAATACATAATACATGAGTGAGTGGGATTTGTTTGTTTTGTTTCTTCATTTGAGGTTATTGGGAGCATCTTAATATTCCTGTATATAACTTAAAGTATTTTGTTTAAATATTAACATTTTAAACATATTTAAATGCCATGAAAGCTTTTTTTTGTTTTGTTTGCATTATGATCATATTTTGTGGCAGCAGCAATGTGGGATACTTTGAGTTAAAGTTCAAAAGTTTAAAAAAAAAGAAGCAATGAATTCAAATTTAAACACATTGAATGCGTGAAAGATTTAAACAAGACAGAATGAACCCAGTCATGTTGTGATTCTAATCACATTTTATTTCCATTTTTTTGTCCATGTCAATATTTATGAGTAGATCAGTTGGTCCAACTAAACTAAGATTATCCAAAAATGTATTCACTGAAGTAGAACACATCTTGTATATTATAGTCTGGGATAAGAAGTTTTATTTGACAGTTTCCTTTTACTAACCAAAACCTGTTGTAAAATTAATGTATATATAAATGAAACCAAACAGCTGAGTAAGCAGAGCACTTCCAATGGATGTGATTGTGCCATGTGAAATTTAGCAGGAAGAAAACAGTGCGTCATTACCTAATTTAGAGTATACATGCATCAAATATGATGGCGGCTGCAGCAAATCACTATTTAGATAATCAAGTACTCTTTCAATTGTTCCATCTATTGATTAAATGATTGCCTTTAACTGCAAGCTCTACTATTTGGGAGACCAAATTTTTCAGTGATAAACCACTTGGTTTGGGTGTATAATACCAAAATATATATTAGTATATGAGTTTCTGATCATTTAATTATTGTTACTTACTTATTATCTAAAGAGTAATAATTAAGTAGAGTATGAAACCTGTGGTTACAAAAAGCAAAAATAAGTTTCCTGAGTAACTCTTCTGAGCCAAGTTGATGTAAATATTTTGTTATAAATCTTCATTCCTTGATTCCTCGAGTCTGATGTGTATTTTATATTAGATAAATAGAGAAGTTAGTAGGAGAAAGTAAAGAGCAGGAAAAGCTTCTGGCAATCATCAGAAGCACCTATAAGAAGATAAACAGAGAAAAACATGAACAAAAACACCAGCACTGAGTACATGAAAACATAACTGTAACAATTAAACCTGCAGGACAAGACATCAGCATGCATGTTAGTGAATGTGAGTGCTGGGATAGGATCCTGAATTGTACTAAGCGATATAGAAAATGGATGGATGGCTGGATGGATGGATGGATGAGTGAGTGTGATTGATCCAAGGATTAGAAGCAGACAATGCGGAACCAGAGACCAGCAGCCATTTCAGAGCATAGAACCCAGAAAGCCCACTGCAGGGAGGACCATACACCCATTCAGAAGATAGCAGTGAAAGACCCATCCCAGACCCCCACCGTAATGGAACACAGCCCCCTGGGAGCTGGGCACAACGGCATGTGAATTCAAACATGCAGATGCCCAGGCATATATGCTCAGGGATGCCTGGGGGTCACCCACACCAACCACCAGTGTTGTTTTGACTGGTGCTGAGCCCCAGGGAGGATTATGTTACCATGGCTGCCTCCATTCATACTGTTTTGAGGTTTTATTTTATATTAAAAGAGGTATGCAACATAAGCTGGTGCAACAAGCCACAACACTCTGCTACCGTCTGAAAAATAATACATTAATATTTTCTGTTGTGAGAACAGACTTAAGAGATTTTTCTTTCCTGAGGCAGTGAAAATACTGACAACCACATGTATTCTGTCATATAATATAAATGTTGTATTGTAACAATTAAACTGATTCTGAAAAGAGACTGCACATCTCACATATTTGACATCAGATGGATGGTCTTATTATACCATCCAGTTTTTAAGGGGTGCGTGTTAAACTGCACAAACTTGCAGATTTGTCACTTATAATGTTTAACCTTTCACTCGAGATGCTGATGTGATTGTCGGTGAAGAGCCATGTCGCATGTCTATAAATAGCAACTCCTTCTCAGCCCTGATATTACAAGCTATTCAGAGCAAACAGCTCCAGAGTTGGGAAAACAGCTTTTTTATTTGGCTGAGATTTGGTATCAGTATCATGAACACACAGACAACATGCTACGCACATGCTAACCTCCAAGCACATTCAAGGGGCAAAATGCACACCTCACCTGATTCGTGAGTGAATACAACAGCATGGATTTAAGTTTATGCCTCCAAAAACTATTGGACACATACAATCTAGACTAGAGGTAAAACCACACACGGATGAATAAATACAAACTTCTGTAGAGCTAGCAGCAAATTCTATCCCTATATAAGAGCATGGGTATAAGCAGGCTTGTTGGGAAATGTTAGCTACTCATGCCCATGTCTCAATCTGATCCCCCGGGGAGCAGAAACAGCCGACTGATTGTCAGTACACAAACATGTGCCGGCATCCAGACACACATGCAGCCAAATGGAGAGAGGGAAATATACTGTTCTCCAGTTGACCTGATGCCAAAAGTGTTGATAGATTTATTTTCTGTTGAAGACACAAACACACATGCACATAAACACGAGGGCTGGAGGGTCAGCGATACCAGAGCTCCAGCATTGTAACCCACAAGTCATAATGTGCCAGAACCCATCTTCCCCTGCCTCAGTTTTGAGCCCAGAAGGTGAATATAAAAGGCAGAACCATGAAAAATAAAACTACAGTGTGATCAAATAAGGGAGGGAGAAGGATGGGAATAAAAATGGAAAAGGAAAAGAAATGAAGGGAATGGTATTTTTATTAAAAGCTTGAGCTTCGATTTAAAAAATCACAGGTAAGAAGGGAAAGAAAGCTCAATATGTAATCCTTGCATGGAAAAATACTACCTGTAGTTATGGAGAAAATTTACAAGAGGGATATTCAGACATGTTTTAGCCATCTTCCTTTCTTTTCTTTTTTTTTCTTGACCATCTTTGGCGCCACCTAATGACGGCTAAATCAGCATCCCCCTTACATCATCTCTCTCTTTCCATTTGGATGACCTATTGAAATATCTAATTATATTGATTGTCTGCATTTTCATGAAATCATGAGTGCATCAGATTCTTGAGTCAATGAATAACAATGCTCTATTTCATGAGGTCAAGTTGCTCAAAAAAAGACACGATAGGAGCAGAGCCTCTTCATACAATTTAGTCTAGAGAAGACGGCCACAAAAGAGAAGCGAGAACTTTGTTCTTGTTCTTAAGGCCACAAGAACGCCGGACGTGTTTGAGGACAGTTATCGACGCATTGGGCTGGCAGAACTTTCTTCTTGTGGGGCTCCGAGAAGTATCGTGTGATTGGTCGGACATTTGAGGTGGGCATAGATAACGTGGGAAAGCATGAAGCAGATCTAAGTCACTTCTGCATTTCCACTGATTCCAGGATGAGTGGACAGCTTTAACAAACAGCTGATCGAGGTGGTGAGAAAGTACAAAAAAGTATCCAACACATGGTAAATAAAGACATGAATATTGTCGTGTGCACAATCCTGCACTGTCACGGACGAAGTTTCACCTGAAATAAAAAATAACCGGGTCAACCGGCTCATTGCGCATACAGACACAGGCGACGCCCCCGTAGTAATCTCCACCCCGTCGTGGACAACTCTTCTCGTGGAATATGAAAACAAACTTTTTTCTTTTTCTTGAGGCCTCGAGAACAAGAACAAAGTTCTTGCTTCTCCTGGAGTATGTAACAAGCTTAATTCTGCATCCCATGTTGCATCTTTTCTGAGTTCTTTTCAGCCAGTAAAAGTCAGTCTAATGTTAACTCTTGTCTTATATCTTGCTCTGTCACTTTCTCTCTTTCTTTTCCTCATTTCCACAAATGATGTTCTCTTGAGTTTATTTGCAGAATCAGCCATGCTGTACATTAAAAAGAGCAAGTGTGTTGATATCCAGTTGCTGGCATGTGACAGAGTGCCATAAAGTGGAAAACAGCTGTACCATCATCCCCTGGGATGGGAAAAAAAAAGTTGGGAAATGCAGTTTCTCAGCCTGTTGATGCTATAGGGTAACATTGGCTCCAGGAATGTCCTTGTGCCATCAAAATGAGTCAGAAGCATAAAGTTTTAAATGCAGAACTTATGTAGTGTTGCTTTTATATACAATTTCACTGTAAATAAACTTTTAAACAACATCCATAACAACTTGTTTTGCATTTTGAATTAACTGAATCCATAATATTGGTTACTAGCTGATATTTCTTCCCCTCTAACGTAATTCTAGTTGGACAGAAAACGGGAACCTTGTATCAATCATTAACACACAGTTCCAAAGAATGCTGCAAACATTTCACACACATTTTTCTTTGTCCATTAAGTTTAAATAAATAATCACTGCCTAGAGCATAACTCTAGAATATTTTCAGCATCTTAAAATGATATGCTACAATTTATTTGTTGTAAAATAGGAGCTATAGTTGATCATTTATATTGTAGTATTAAGGTGTAACTGGAAGCATTAAAATCATTTAAAAGATCAGAATGATGGATATTTAATGGCCTGAGAATCCAAAAAACTGAACTTTTGACAAAATAACGCAACAACATTAAGGCAACAAAGAAAGTATGATGGAAAGTGAGTGCTGGGATGCCTCAATTATGTAACAGAGAACAGGTGTGCAGGACTTTGACAGATCAGGTGATGCGCACAGGCAGAAGCTTGATTGAAACAACTGGGGGATTTGGAGAATGGCAGGTCTGGTGGAATTTTTAGCTTTAGTGAATGTGAGAAGTGACTAAAATGTCAATCAAAAAAGCAAAGGAGCTGAAAAAAGAGAAACTGAAAAAAAGAGAGAAAAAAGTTCAAACTTTGGGGAGAAGGAGCTAGAGTGTGTACAGCCTGCACATACTGGCAACACATCAGTTAGTAGTCACCACTTATTAACTCTATAATGCAAAGAACACAAACATACAGGTAACGATGAAAATGAACTGAAAATACCAGCATTAATTGATTTTCATAAGTGGAAATCAAAGACATGTAGACTATGGAAGAGAGGAGTGGGTTCACCCACAATCCGGAGTTTATAATACGCTACACCAACCACTTGATCAGGGGCCTGTAGCACAAAAGTAGGATTTAGACATCCAGGATAAGTAACTAAGCCAGGCTCATCCAATCCACCACAAGGGTGTCCATGCTTAATTGGTTGCACAAAGCGCAAGCCAGGAGGAACGGACACAGATTCATCAAGCCGGTGAAACCTATCCTGGATAAGTGCGCTTGTGGCTTCCGCAAATAGACCCTCGCGATTTATCACAGAATCACTGATCTATTTTGGCAACTTCCTTCTCTCTGTCGGAGCAGGAAGTCTTCATAGAAGCGCATGAAGGAGTCAAGGACCAAATAAAAAGAAGGGAAACACCGCCACGGTTGTAAAATATAGAGAATGTGTGGCAAAGTATTACAGATCGTATTAGTAGTCCACAAATACACACTCACCACTCCGCTGGAACCAACACGATCCACGTTATTACATCGCCAAAAACGTAGCTGTCCTCTGATCATGAATCTGTTGAAACTGCAGGTAAAACTGATGCAGATGTGAGTGAAACGATGTAAATATCTTTTTGTGGCTATCAAAGTTCTGTCACATGTCTTTATAGGATTTTTTATAAGATTGCGGGTGAGAGAAATTAGACAGGACAAATGTTAACAATAGAATCATTGATTTACATTGATACAATGTCATTGGTGCACAAGACTGCACAAAATCAAAGTAAAATCTCCTGCAGGTGGTCAACAGGAGTGAAAAGGAAATTTGTTCACAGTGATAAGAGATGATTTTGTAATTAAATGTATTCAACAACACAGTAAATATCCATCACCCAAGTTCACAACCCCATATATGAATCCTTGCGGAATGCCGGACACTGCATTACTGGTGCATATTAACGCACCCTGCCGAGGCAGGTTTCAATTCATTATGCACAAAACTGTCCAATCATGGGCTGAATTTCTGTGTGTCCAATCTGCATTTGGTTGAAGGGCTTGTGTCCAATCAAATGACTCTTAGAAACATCACTTAAGAGATTTAGGTTATTGTCAAGAAAACCATGTAGAATGTCCAGATATCATCTCTTGAATTAAACTCCTATGAGCTGTATTTATTGTTATCATTATGTTTGTCCAAACAAATGTACCTTTAGTTGTACCAGAATTCCTGAATAATGACAAGGTCATACTTTGTATCTTTCAATTTAATATTAATATAGTCTAGCATTGGTGCTCTAAATAAATGTCAATGGTTCCCCTAAAACAAAAGATAACAATAACATCTTTACGTGGTTAATGTGTAATGCAGGGAGAGAAAGCACCTAAAATAACATCACGACATCAAAACAAATTATCAATAAATCTCTATAAGCCTATCCCGTGTTTTTTTCCACCGATATCTCTACCGCCGGCAGTTAAATCATTTTAGCTGCAGGATAGGGCGCATGTAAACATAATCATTGATCACAGAAAGACACGTGGGTAGAAAGTATAATAAAGCTAGCTGGAAAGCTAATTATTTTGCTGGATTGTCGAGGGAATTACCCATTTTTCTGGGTAAGGCTATGATAAGAAATGTTTTTAATGAGACTAGCATGTTATCTAACCATGCAGTCAGCATGCATCCATACACTGTTACCACACTTACTCACAACTCAAGGTACACCTGACTTGCACACTCACCCTGTGATTTATAAGACTGAACACAGTTCATACTGCAGGCAGGGTTTCGCGGTATGACGGTATGATGAAACATGTAATGGTATTCATGCCTTGACCTTTTCCTACCACGGTATACCTTAAAACCGTATATCGGCACATCCCTAAATGCCACGTTCACTTATATCCCCTTTATCCCAAAGGGGTCTCCCAAAGACGACAAGGGCTCCCCGAGGCTTTGAGTCATTATGATTAATGTCCACACATTGTTCCTATTTTGAGAAAAAGAAGTACTTTAACTTTGGTTTTGTGAAAGGAAAAGGCTTAGCCAAAATGCAGTATTTATGGTAAGAATCTCACTTTTGAGAGCATAAAACCAAGCATGGTTTCAGCACGTGGCGGGGCAGGGGGTCAATGGCTTTTTAGGATTTGCATGAAGGGGGTCCTCACAGAAAATAGGTTTGGAAACACTGTTTTAGATGATAGTAGATTGATCTTTTTGTCCTGTTAAGACTTAAACAACATTAATGTAAAGGGGTAAAAAAAAACTGTTGCACTACTGTGAATTAAGTCTTGTACCCAGAAGAAGGAGGGTCCCCACCGCAACAGTAGAGGGATTCGGCCAGTTATCACCTCTGCGCCATCTTCTGTCTTTCCACTCGACTTATCACAATCACAGTGCAAACACACTCCAAGATACATTCACACGCACACACACAAATAAAACTTAACTTCTTCTCCACTGCTCTGCTTCAGTCTCCAGGGTTGCAGAAACTGCACTAGCAGAGGTAAATTATTCATTATTCATGGGTTTACTGATGTTGCACACACCTTCAGTCTTGTGTGTGCACATACACACTTATACATACAATCTTTGTCACTGTTTATGTTAATAAGGATCATCGCAGCTGTGGAATAAAGTCCAGTTAAATTTAATCTCTGTCTGTATACATCATCAGATCCCTCTCTGTGAGACATGCACACAAACATCTGACTTATTCATTATATAGTGACCTACACAAACACAGTAATACACAGAGGAATATGGATTCAGTAACACCTTTACAGTCCCTCTTAGTTAAGTTTGTTGGTTTTCTTCCTCTCTTTTTCTGTTTTGTTTTTCATTGCTCTTGATAATTGTACTGGAATCATTCAGTAAAATACTTCATGTCTAATGATGAACCATTATTAGAGAATTTTCTGATTCTTTGCAGTGCTCTGATGCTACTTATTATTGCACTGGAAACTGTACAGAAACCATCAAACTGTGCCAGGTCAGGAAAGTTCTTGTTTATGATTGACAGACTGATTCTACACAAATATTTAGCAGATTATTGTTCATTTATAAAACTATGTTCTTCTTCTTTTTCTTTCCCTCTAAAGCATTCCTTCTCTGTCTGACTTTGGGTTCTCCTCATTTCTATCCCCTCAGTTATTTCCTCTCTATGCCTCCCTTTTTTTTGTTTGTTCACTAGCTGAATCAGTGGGAACTCTAAACCTCTGGCTTCCTTCCTCCAAACACAAGCTCTCCATTCACTGCTCTAATTAGAGAGTTCATTCCCAGTGACTCTGCCCTGTACCCCTGCACTGCTCCATGGGAGTTCTGTATGCTAAATAATGCATGAGAGCAAGTGAAGGACCTGTGTGTAGGTGCGAGTGAGGGATTCGGCTAGATCTGCTGTGTGTAAACAAGCAAGCAAATGACATGGAGAGAAAGACTTCACTTTCAACGTGGATGTCGGTTTCTATCAGTGTGTGTTAGGAGGCTGCGAGAACAGGCCTTCGGCGTGGTAATGGATCATTGTCATCAAGCCCATTGCCCCCCAGGACCCCTACTTCTGAGCCAGGAACACATCATTCTAGTTGGGTATCTGAATCGACTCCAAGGGGACCTTTTGGACATTTTAGCCTGGAGTAATGGGCCTTGTCCCAAGTTGCCATATGCACTCACACACAAAAACACACGGAATGAGTAGAAATCTGTAGCATGCATCTACACTCAAACTTAAAACCTATTCTTTATATTTTCTACTTTAATGTTGTTGTTTTTTACACATTCTTTGTTTTCTGTTAGTTGTTTGGCAAAGTGTTATTCAGAGGCAGGAAAGGAAGATGGAGAGAAAGCAAACATGAGGTGAGAGCTTCATTAGGATGATCATTACATATGGATAAACTCATTCCACAGATCAAAATCGGGACAGAGGGGCTAAGACATGAACTGCACAAGGTTGGGGAGTTGTATTTTTGTAGAAGATCATTTAAGGACTTTCACAGTGGAATTTATATTCACAGGAAATTTTCCCTCTACATTTTCCCTGATGAAGATTTGGAGACCCAAAAAAGATTTGTGTGAGTCAACATTTGAGGCAGCAGCTGCAAACCAGTTTTTTTTAAATAATATTTGCTGCAATTTTCTCCTTTCCTAATTATATTTCCACTTAACTTTGATTGTAGATTTTTGGATTTCCCATCAGATATGTGATGCTTCACTATGTTTGTGGGTGTGTGTGATTATGGCATTTAGCACATACAGAGAGAGCTACATTTGCATGAACCTGCAAAAAGCCTATTACAGATATGTGCGCGCGCACACACACACACACACACACACACACACACACACACACACACACACACACACACACACACACACACA
>JBBBVU010000003.1:9359063-9370726 GCA_037177055.1 Atherinosoma microstoma
TGCTGTGTTATTGAATCCCCGATCAATAATGTATCTATTCCTTTTTGTGTGGAGGTTCTGGAAGCTTCTCTAGTCCTTCTGGTAGTGAAACTTTGGCTTCTTCTCCTGGTTTGGCTATCCCTTGGCTGGAGTTTGTGATTATTTCTGTTTTTATTAATCTCTGCATTGCTTTCATCATTGTTCAACACATCATCTATTATGCAGTGAGACTTCTGGTGGTGGAGTGAGTGCTGGAGCTTTAAATTTTCTGTTGAATTCACCTCTGCGGTGGACTACCTCAGACCAGGCTCTGGCTGGGATTGATGACTTTGGTCTGGCACCCCCTGTTTGGTCTTGTTGAGGTTGACCGACTCTTTTGACATTTCAACCTGTCACCGACTACATCCATGTGACCCGTGCTCCAGTCCCCATCGCCAAATAAAACAATCAACCCAGCCATTATTACCCCAGAATATATGGAACAGGCAATACAACTACTCTCCACTTCTGGTTAAAAAGACGAACGGCGCCATCATCCAATCAGAGATGTCTCACCTTGCCCACTAGTACCTACCTCTGCCGGTAGGTTAATGTTGTTGTGCTTTTTAATTTGTATTTGAGTTTTTTAAATTTGTATTTATGTTTTTATTTATTTTTTTTGTAGTATTTAGTGATTTGTTGTTGTGCTTTTTAATTTCTATTCATGTTTTTTTATTTGTTGTAATGTTTTTTTTTATTGTATTTGTGTTTCTTGATTTGTTGTAGTGTTTAGTGATTTGTTGATGTGGTTTGCACTTCAAGGCCACTGTACAAATAAGTACAAAGAGCAGCATTTGGCAACTTTGAACACTTTGATACATCTTGTTGAAATGAAGGATACATGAACCCTGGTGTTCCAGCCTGAGTTATTTGTGTCTCACTCAGAGAAGGACAAGGTTATGCAATCACTGCTTAAGATAAATTCAAATATGCAGCGGCAGCACTTACTGTATGAGACAAAGATGTGTTAATACTGAAGCAGCTGCTGTGCATTCAAGAATCTGAGTTTGCGCCTGCTGTCGCCTTGCATTAGCTTGTTATATTCAGCTCCACCTTTTGTTTTTCTTCAAAGCTTTGCAGGTCCTGAGCACTGAAGCCAAATTTGATATATTTTCATAAGCTCCAAACAGCATGGCGTAGGTGTGTCAAAAGGATTAATGTTACACCAAATATGTCAACGCACACAGCAAAGCAGCGTTACATGTAAGTGAAGAATGCAATGAGTAGGATGCTAATTGTGAGTGTGTGCTCGTATGAGTGTGTTGAGGTTTACAGGGTCTTAAAATTGTCGGAGCCAGATAGAGAAACACACAAGGGGGTCCAGATTATGCTGGCATTTGTACAGGAATTACTAAAAAAAGCTATGCATATAACAATCTCTTTACAGCTAGACCTCAGCTGAGAGCTTAATAGAGCTGCAAAAAAAACCACCTATGCAGAGAAGAATAGGGAATATATAGTATGGTGATATAATGATCTGGCTTCTTTCAAACATGCACTGCTTTTTATTAATTTTAAAGCAAACATGTCAACTTTGTGTCTGAATGAACACCTTGAAATTTGTCATATGAACTCTTAAGAAATTGGATGTGCAAAATGTTTATGAGACTCAAACTGACAAGTCTGAACTGCTATGGCCCACATAGTAAATATTCTAGGTACATACAGTTGTGATCTGTTTTTCTGAGGAATCATACAAATATGTCTGTTTAAATATACAGCACTGTGCAAAGTCTTGTCCCTCATTTCTTTATATTTTGCTTTTAGGCAGCAGAACTTTCCTGTTATCTTTTAATTTACATGCACCCAATAACCTTTTCATAACCAGAATATTAGCAATAACCCGGTTGCGCATGGCCATGTAAACACCGGCAGAAACCCAAATATGCCCATAATCCGGTTTTTAAAAACCCAAATATTACCCCCTGGGTTACTCCTTTTCCAACCCGAATATTTGGTCATGTAAACACGTGTCGGACTATCTCCATGGAAAGGAACATTAAATTGTGTTCTGCGCATGTTCTATCTGCAAGGACTCTTGGTCTTTTAAATAGTAAACAAACATGGCGCAACCAAGCATTACACCACACTTTTGGAGCGAGAAGGAAACAATTTTTTTCATCACACTGGTGGAAACGGGAAGCGTTGATGAGTACAGCACAACTTCGGGTCCATTTCCCATTTCCACTACTCGTTCTCTCCTTCTATTGAGGACCATGACGCACAATAGTGTCAAATACTGCTGGTGGGTCATTACCAGCACCAAAGTGCAAGCAAAAGCGACTACTATCTGTCCTGGATAGTTCATTTTCCGCCTACTGTTATTGTTGTTGCCATGGATATAGGAAGAAGTGGAAAATGGCGCATATTTACGTCATGACGTTTTCCTTGCGTCGTTATCATGTATACGGGAGTAACTCTGTCTGCTCACGCGTGTAAACGGGGAATTCTAAAAGTTTCAGAAACCGGAATATTGACCGTAATCCGAATATTGATGGCATGTAAACGTAGTCAATGTAGTCTTGAGCAATAATTCCCCATTCCTCAATAATTTTCTGAAGGTCTATAAAAGTTATTCTTTGGACGTTGCATCATGACCTGTGGGACTTAGTTCTGTTGTCGGTTTAGTTCGTATTAGGTTTCAGTCTTTATTTTTTTCCTTGGTTTGTCCCCTCTTTGTTCTGGTTGGCTTTCATTTCCTGCTTCCCTGTCACACATGCTTCTCAGTTGCTGATTGTCTCAGCTCCCTGTTTGTTGCTAGCTCCGTCTGTATTTATACCCTTGGCTTAATTTATTCCTGGCCAGATCCTCGTTGTTAATCCTCATCTAGCTTGTCTCAATTAATTTTTCCCTAGCTTCAGTTAGTTCAGCCCCCACATCCATTATCCAGGTCGCCTACAGCCCCCCCCCCCCCAAAAGAAAAAAGTAGTAAAGGACACATGCCTTCAGGGCAGCCATGT
Organism: Atherinosoma microstoma; assembly: GCA_037177055.1. Classification (NCBI taxonomy): domain Eukaryota; kingdom Metazoa; phylum Chordata; class Actinopteri; order Atheriniformes; family Atherinidae; genus Atherinosoma; species Atherinosoma microstoma. Next base: position 9,362,042 of record JBBBVU010000003.1, read on the forward strand.
CCAAAACGATATAAAACACTGCAACAGGCCATCTTCTAGTCACAGGTAGACGTTATAATCTCACGTTTGACCCGGATCATGTTGATATTCTGGATCTGGTGATCAAAAAGGTTCAAAATATAGGGGGTACTACTGAGATTAGATTTTTTTGCATGTTTTCTTTGCATTATAATTGAAACGTGACCTCCAACAGATCCAGCGTGAACAGTCTTGAAGACGTGACATCACATATGGATGCTTTACATGTGTATCAATTTTGAAGTTGTTGTGCAATCAGAACACATAAAATGATTATATAGTGTTTTGTCCATTTTTTACATTTTGCTTTGTGTGCAGATTGTGACATCAGTCTGATTTAGGGCCATATACAGATTGTTCGTGGACTGGGTCTGAGTGGGACAAAAATCTGATTTATCCTGTTGTTCAGACTGTAGTATAATAAATCACCAATGGGCAAAAAAGTCTGATTTGCCTGCAGTGTGAACATAGCTAAAGTGTCTTACCTGATTGTCTGGTCTAATGTTCATTATTCTGTGTCATAACATAAAAAACTGTAGTGAAACTACAACTTTGTATAGAGAAACTACATAAGGCAATATGAAAATCAAATGATGGTCTTATTTACAAACAGCATCACAAAGCATTCAATAAAAGCAGTTTTTTCTAGCAGTATATTAACAAATTGGGTGTGTTTCAAAGTTCTTAAAGTCCTCTAAACTAAGGGATCTGGGTTCTAATAACCACTACAAAAATAAAACACTATTATCAAATTATTTTAAAAAGGTTCAAGTCTAAATGAAAAAACAACACTGAATCCTTCAGGCTCTATGTTTGACTAGTTTCTGTCCTAAAGTTGGATAGTAGGCTAACAGTATACTGTATGCATTCTTAAATACAGTTTTATGAGGGATCGGTACAGATGTAATGTGAAGCAAATGTTATGTCACTAACCAATTCAGCAAAAAATCTGAGAAAGGGTTTGATAGAAAGCTGTCTGGGAGATGTTTCAGATATTATTTGAAATATTGAAACCTTACACTACAGTCATTGTCATTCTTTACTGAGTCTTCATCTGGTTCTTCATTAACAACAACTAAAAAGTCTGCCAGCAGAATGAGAAAATGCCATTTTGTTTAATTTCATCCCCTACTTATACACAAAGGTCTTTCTAATAGCCATTCCTTCATATAATTAAACATCATAAAATTACCCAAAAAGAAAGGATATATGGAAATACGAATATCCCATCGTTAGTCATTTATATTGTACACTGTATATAAGACCTAGAAAAAGAGCTATTTTATTATTCAGAGTTCTGTCTCATTTTCCCTCGCAGGTGGTCAGGGTAGCCAGCTTTCAGAACTCATCTCCCTACAGATAAATTAAACCATTGCTTTTTTCTGGTTTAATTGAAATGAATCCTCCAGGTTAATTCTTTTATGGAGTAGAAGCAGCAGATGTTAATTCAAAATCAGTCTATAAAAAGCTGAAAGAGGGTAGGAGAGGAGTCCTTGAGAGATCACAGAAAGAGCTTTTCTGTCTGGGCCTGGCTCTGTGTACTTGGATGGGGAAGCAAAGATTAATTTGGCAATTCAACAAGTATTACATTTTATTTTATTTATTTAAACTGTATAGCAGGGATCACCAAATTCGGTCCTCGAGGGCCGATGTCCTGCAGGTATTCAATGTATCCCTGCTGCAGCACACCTGATTCAAATCAAATTGATCTCCAGCAGCTTGTTGTCAAGTTCTGCACAAGTCTGTTAATGACCCATTCATTGGAATCAGGTGTGTTGCTGCAGAGAAACATCCAATACCTGCAGTGAACCAGCTTCGTAGTTTAATCATGAACTGTATGTAATGATGACAGATGCGGAAACATTTATCGGAGGCATATTTGTCTAACGGTGCTTGGATAGGCCGTGCTTTATAGGACAGATTTATTCATACCATTTGAGATTATGACAGTCCTCATGGGCCGGTGTCCTGCATGTTTTGCATGTTTTCTGCTAAAGCACACCTGAATAAGATTGATGGGTCAACATGTTTTGACAGAACTTGACAACAAGCTGTTATTATGGTAGACATTTGATTTGAACCAGGTATGTTGGAGCAGGGAAACATCTAAAACCCACAGGACTGCAGCCTTCAAAGACCAGAAACACTGAATCCCATCCACTGTGATTTGACTGGTTTAAATGTCATGTTTAGTTTGACAATGGTTTCACTGGTTTGTGACACGGGTTGACAAAAGGATGGTTGGAATTAAACAAACTCCATCAAGTGCCTTTAAGATCAAAACAAGTCAATAATTATAAGTTCTCATCGTGTACGAAAATAACTAGTTGTGACACGCAGTGAGTGACGACACCCAACACAGTCTCCCAGAAAATTCTCACATTTCCAAAAACTGTGCTGCCAGCAGATTATTGTACCCGAACGCCTTCTGTGCAGACACAGATGGAAAGCTGGAGCTGAAAAACTGTCAGTTTGTAAAAAGTCAAGAAAAAAAGTAGCTTAATCTGTTGGTTTGATTTCTTAATACTTTTTTTTTATATGAACACTCAAATTAAACCAGTGACTACCAGCTTATCTTCAACACCATCACAAAAGTAGTCACTCATTATTTATTATATCTCATAATCTATTTAATCTATTAGTTTACTTGTTTTTGAAATTGATAAAGTATAATTATGTTGTCTTCTATTAAACTAATTTTAGTGGGTTCACAGTTATGGCCTTGATGCGAATTCTTTTTAATTGTGCTATTTCTTAGTTTCAAGAAGTGATGCAGAAATCAAGTACTGTGTTTATGACACAGACTGGATCTTTTACACGGACAGTTTGGCTGTAAAGTTCTGCAATATACTTTTCTGGACAAGACTGAGGTATTTAACTACTGTTCATGTGAACTTAGTTACTGTCAGTATAATACCAGCTGCTGTGTAGCAAACAGCTGATTCAGAAATCAGCTGACAATCTGTGCAGATAGCTGCAGACATGTCCCATCATTCTGCAAGTCATAGAAAGGGCATATAACTCCAAATAATGCAGGAGAAGGCAACTACAACTGGCCACACATTAATGAATGAAAAATCAAACTAAAAAAGCTTATTGTGACACAAAGCTATGCTGCATTTAGGGTTAGCTAGGAAAAGACAACTCCAACAGTCTACTTCACACAAGGACAACTACAATATTAAGAAATTAACTAATCTGAATCATCTGTTTCAAATCTGTGGGCTTCCTAACAGCTTACATAAGTATTATACAGAATGATGAAAAATACGTGGCAAAAAAAAATATAGTAAAATAAAAAAGATGAAATTAAAATAACCATTTTAGTTTGATTAGTATGCAATTAATTGCGAGTTAACTCAGGACACACATACGATTTATGGCTATTAAAATTGATAAAAACTTCACTAGTTGCCATACAATCCAAGTTAAAAAAAGTTGTGAATTTGAATTTAGAGTGCTTTATTAAAAGTAGGTCAATAAAAATTGTATAAAATGGGTGCACTTGAAATATATTTACATTTTTAAAAAATGATTGTCAATAATTATCGATCAATAGGATTTTCTTTATCAATATTCTTTTTCTCTATATCGCCTAGCCCTAGAATATTGTAGCTAAATCAAGATTTATGTCAGTCTTTGTTCATCTTTTACAGAGGCAGCTTCAGCACTTGACCCTGGATGAGTGGAGGGAGCTTGGCAGAGGGCTCTTTGAACGACCTGGACTTTGCTCTCATGATTCATTAGGGCGTCACAGGGCTCCTCCATCTGCTGGAGGTGAAAGAGTACCATGGTGCGGCTGTAGAAATTGCAAAGAGCTGCCCACAGACTTAGAGAGTTAGTGTTGTGGTCTGGAGCCACCCCATTGTGTCAGCAGACTGCACTCTCTCTCAGTTCCCTGTACTGCCTTGATGCTGGTGACCCCTTAGGTCATCTGAAACCGGTCTCTTGTCAGTTCCCAAAGTCAGAACCAGACATGAAGAAGCTGCATTCATCTTCTTTGCTCCACATCTGGAACACACTCCCAGAAAGTTTCAGTAGAAACACTCAGTTTATTTACATCCAGGTTAAAGACCCACCTGTTCTCTGCTGCATTTACATAGTTTTTATTTAAAAGTCAAAATCTGTACCACTTCTTTTAAGCTTGAATTTTAAACATTATCAAGTTTTTATTCTGTTGTCCTTTCTTGATTTTGGATTCTTTACTTCTGTTTTCATTTCATGTCTTTTAAGTTTTTGTTTTTTTTAATGTACTTTTCTGCAATATAAAGCACCTTGAATTGTCTTGTACATGAAATGTGCTATATAAATGCTATATGGAGTATCATTATGGATCTTTTATATATTGGCAGCATGGCGCCGTGGGGCGGAGAAACCGGTTAATCATCCCTAGTTGTTGTGTGGCAGATTAGGGACAAGTGGCCTGACCCTCATAGGACAGTATACATGATTTATGCCTGGACACTAAAAAAACTAACTTTTGAGCTCCCAAAAACTCATATATGCATCATCTGGGCCCACTATTTCAAACATAATCCACCAGGCTTAATCCAGGTGGAATTTTGCTCTTTTGGGTATTTCAAAATTTTAGACCCAAATCTGGATAATTTTGAACCTGTTTTGAAAACAGGGATTAAAATAAACCCACCTCATAGGTGGATCTCGTGTGTAAAAACATTGTAAGGTTCACATTTGCCATCACTAACTACACATATTTCACTCTGAATCTTCTGAATAAAACCACTCCATTCATATTGAGTAAATAATATTTTCGTGATTAGGCAATATTTTTGAAAAATGAAATGTTGAAACACATCATTTGACAGTGCAAAATTCACTACAAAAATGCAACATGGCGTACTTATTTCCATTAAGTAGATTATTATTGCTTGAAAGAGATTTTTTCCATTTTAAAGATTTGAAGTGTGTAAATGGCACCCATGCACAACATTTTATGTTCCAGAGATCTCACTGTACACAAAGTAAGACTTTATTTGTAATCGCCATCCATAATTGTAAAATAAATTTAATTTTGAAACAGAATTTAATGACTGTTGATACAGAAAAATCCATGCAAAGTTCTAAAATTTTGAGTATTGTTTCATACATTTGTTCCAAAAATGTGATTTATTTTACAAATGATGCCCAGTTTTAATGCTGAGCTAAAAAACAAACAAAAACAATGTCCACTTTATTGCTACACTTTTTTACGTTAATGATGGAACGTTTAAGCATTTACCAATTTATGGAAAAAAAAGATGCCTTTACCAAGTGTTGAATCTATTTACAATCATTTTGAGAATGCTACAAAAATAACAAAACACTTTTAATGATGAGCTTTCTTTACTTGTGTCTAGTACTTTAAAACAATTTGATTGATAATTGTTCATTGGTATGGAAATGGTAAAGGTATTCAAACACAATGCACAATGACAACTTCTTTGCCAAAGGCTGTTGTTTCTTTTGAGTTAATGTCTGGTCCTGGTGGTCTTCAGGTGAACGTTTCTTTCTGCTCTCCTCCATTTCGCTTCGAAATACGCGCTGCCGTTGCTCATTGGCTGTCGCGTTTTATAGAGATGGAGGGCCAAGGGCTCCGGGAGGAAGGAGGAGCGTACAGGTCAGGAACGCACAGCTGGTGTGGACCGGCTGGTAAACACAGACTGGAGATCAACACAGGGAAAGGGTGTGTGACGTCATGTTATACTCCAGGGGCCCTATTGACAAAGAATCTTATCTCACCACCTGGAAGACTCCTAAATAGCACTAAAAGTCTTCAAACTCTTAAAACCTGTTAACAAAGCTGCAGAGAGTAACTTTTACTAAGGAACTGAGAGAAAGTGCTGGGTTGATCTCTGTTGCTGTAGATGATGTCATGTTTCCTGACAATGAAGCTGTCTTGGGTCTTTGGCTGTTTTAGGTCCCTGTCTGTAAATTCATAACAGATGCTGCAGGAGGTGTGCTGTTGGATCCGAATAAAGATATGAAATACAATGTAGGCCGCAAGTGTCACTGTTTGTTTCTTTTAATTCTTTATTCATATTATTATCGTCCAAAGGAAAAGACAAAAATTCAAAGAGACAGTTTTCCCTTTATTTTATTTTAGTGCAAACTTTAAAGGGTTAAGGCTCAGAAGATAAACTGGCATTTCTGAAAAAGAGTCCAAAACTTGAAACACAGATTGATTAGAAATAGATCTTCTTTGAAATATGTCACATGTCCATGTCCAAAACAAACAGATAGCACACAGGTATGACGCAAAAGCACTCAAACACACCAGATGCCTGGAAACCTGACGCTGGCCTTGTAATATCCGAGCAGGTCTCAGGGTGTTTGTGTGAAAGCCGTTATCCTCTGTCCTTATCCAGTACCTCTGGCAGGACCAGCTGCCATACCACATTCAGGCCCATCTGGTGGGTATACACATAGAGACGCATACATTTTCCTTCAGGCATGGTCACAATGCTGGTGTGAGGTTGATTTAGCCTTTTACCTTGAAGATTTATTGCTGAATGCTGTTTGAAAGTGACTGGGCAGGTACAAGTTCAGTGTCTGGCAGACAAATGAGTGTGTTGGGCCGGGGCAGCTTGTCCATTTAAGCAGATGAAACAGAGCTTGATAAAAAAAAAAAAAAAATAGAATAAAAAAATCACAAGAGCAGTAAACAACACACAGGGGTTTAAAGTATATGAGATTGTTATATTTATGGCTGCTGCACATTGCTCAGATAAAGTGATGGTAAGATGGACAAACAGCAGCGCCCACAGGTCAGAAGTTAAATTACAAAAAGCAGGAAGTTTCTTCCCCTTTACAGCTGATACAGGTGCTGTTTACAGAGGCTGATTTTTTCACCAAGATACTAATTCCAAGCAGAGCTGTTTCAGTTGAATGCAAATGCAGGAAACTGGACTGAAATGGGTCAAAGACTTTGTTTTCCTGGGACACTAATAGCCTACTCAATTCGGTCCTACGAGCGGACAATAGTGACAAGGAATTTGCCTGAATGCTCCAATCTGCTATGACCTGCTTGACTGACTGACAGTTTAAGATATACTTATACTTATTCCACAACTTATTCCACAAATAAGATGAGCTCCTTTCTGTGTTAGAAATTACAAAAGAACTAGGAAAATGATGACCAATAGGAAACTACAATTTCACCCTGGGGGCACCTTTAAAAAACACTTGCACTCTTTGCGTAGGATACCAAAATAAAAGTGTCATAAAAATCACAAATACAAATATCGTTTTTTACTTTTTTCACATCAGATCTCTTCAACAACTTCAGATCTAACCACAGATGTGGAAGTTTTCATTATATTTTTATACTTTTTGGTTTTATGTCATTTTTCTCATAAAAAGCCTTGATTTTTATTTTAATGAAATATTTTCTTTTTTTAATTCTTAAAACTGAATTAGCAGAAAGTACCAATTTGGTTCCCACACGTGTCCCAAGGGTTAAGTGGTTTTAAACTTTGAGCACTGCCCCCATGTGGTAGTGGTAAGGTAAAACAGGTCATGGCATGTTAGTAGGCTAGGACTCGTCGAGAACTATATAACTCTCTACGATCAAACAAACTACTCTTAAAACAAACACAAAGCAAGCTGCAATTTTATTGAGTATTTACATAATTAGCTGTACTATGAAGTGTTAAATGTTCAAGTAACTAATTATTAATACATTGATAAAGATGATAGAACTGCAAAACAGAAGTTCTTTCTCTGTTGTAAAATCATACTTTGAATACAATCATACTTTACATTAGTATCTCTGCAAGTGCCTGTATGTAAAAGATAAAAAAATAATAATTACAAAGGCTGTTGGGAGACATTGTAAGACTTTATTATTTCATTCCTCCATGTTCAAAATAATAAACCCAGCCCAAGCACATATTCTGTTATGCTAAAACACAATTCAAATCAGTATCTGTTTCCTCTAATTGCTCAGTAATAACTGTCAGCAAATATGAAAGACGATCCCTACCGCTGTGAGTTTGTGTGATCATTAGATTTTAGACCTGAAGGTGCAGCGCTCGGCAGTTCAGGGAGGAAATGTAACAAATACAAGCAACAACAGGAGGCCTCTTGGTAATTGCATGTTTATGTTTTAAACAAAAGCACAGCGTGATGCAAATGTGTGAAACTGTGTAAACATAACAAGCTGTGTCAGATTTAATAACTTTTTTTTTAGTGTGTGAGGTCAAATAGCAGCCCGACACAGAGCCAGCGTGTGTTCCCCCTACATGTGTCATAAGGTTTTAAACAGCAATAATGGGCTCTGTGTGCCTTAAATGATCACTTGCATCCTGAAGGCTGACATGCACATGTACACACAGACACAACAGCTTGGTGAATGAAATAAAATGTTGCCATCCCGCAGTTGGACTTGCAGTCTATGAGGTATTTTTCTTATTATAAAAATACTTGGAAAAGAACTGTTAGGGAGTATAAAGAGGGACTGAAAATAGACACACATATGGAATAGAAACAACTGGTTTCCATAACCATTTTAAAATACAACAAAATACACAAGATATATCAATAAAAATAGAGGATAGAAAATGTTGTAGAAAAACAGATGAAAAGAAGAAAAAAAGTTCTCCCATGCACTCTGGGACCATTATCTTTACAGGTCCACTTCTCTCCTACCAATTTAGGATGCTGTTGACT
>JBBBVU010000003.1:9370826-9383064 GCA_037177055.1 Atherinosoma microstoma
TCATTAAGCCAGACTCTGCCCTGGATCCATTGGAACCTGCTCAACCCCACCTAAACTGGAGAACCAGACCAAATCATGACAAATATGAAGATATTTGTTATTAAATCCTGTGATTTGAAAATGCATTTTCAAATCACAGGATTTAATAACAAATTAATGAATACAATATGTAATTCCTCTTTAATAATTCCATTCAAAATGTGCAATTCCAAAATGCTTTGGAAATTTGATTTCTTTTTATATGAATTAATTGTTGAATTGGAAATTATATTTAGTAATCTATATTCTTATTTCACAATTAATTAATCATCATGAAAATGCTGTATTGCTTTTTCGATTACTCTCCTGGTGCTCCATAGTCTAGACTCTAGAGTCTAGAGGATACTAAACAATGGTAAACATCACTTGTTATAACTCTTTAGAGATGAGTTGCTGTCATAATGAGCTGATATTTTCCATCAAATGGTAAAATGTCTGTTTCAACATCTGATATTGTCTATGTTCTAATATTTGGAATGAAATATATTTTATTTTATGAGGCCATCTTACTTGAATGAGCTGCTGCAGCCTTACACTCGGACCAGAGCCCGGGGGTCAGCTGACCAGCTGCTGTTGGCTGTCCCTAAAGCCAGGCTAAAAGCCAGAGGTGAGAACAGCCTCCCTCTCTCGGTCAGGTCCTCTCAGTCCATACGACAGTTTAAGTCCAGACAGAAAACCCTCCTCTTCTCCTTGGCTTATATAATGTGCTATATACAAACATTTTGAATTAATTGAACATTATACACTGCATCCCAACTTTTTTGGAATTAGGGTTGTGGTTGTCCTGACATTACTGTGGCTGTGTGTTGAGGCGACACATGGTGGCCAATGAGGCTGTGGTGGTTCTACATGGTTGAGGAATCCTGCTTTCTTCCTTGCTGTTAATTTAAGTAATAGTAACTCCGCAACACCCAATGATATTGGAGAATTTAAGAAATAAGAAGAAAGATGAGAAGAAGAGGGTGAGATGAGGGGAGAGGAGATAAATCCTTATCATATTCTAGAGTCACAAGTTCTGGAAGGTATCAGCTTCATCTCATCACTATTCACACAAATATCACTATTGTCATCACAGAGCAGAACTCAGTTTCATATGAAATTTCTGACAGCCAAACTCATTTCAGAGCCTGATGGTACACGTCTCCAAAACTGACAAATGTGAGAGATGTGCACAAAGTGTTGAATACACAGCTGCCAGTCACAGCAGCAAAACCTGCCAGGCAAATACGATCTGGATGGTCATTATACTGTAAATCTGTCACACAGATTTGTAGATATATACAATCTGAGTCGGTGTATTTTCTGACTACAGTGCTGAATCTGTGCTCTTTGGCTATCTGCACCACTTTACAAACCTTAATTCTGTTGATGGATAAGCAGTCTTTATTGGTCTGAAAAGCATTTGAACTTGACTTAAAAACTGTCTTCAAACATGAGATATGTTGAGGGAATTCCGTTACCATGCTACAAACTGCCATTTTTGATTTTCTTCAGACAAGTGGCATCTAAAAGTAAAAAATTCATGCTGGTCTTTCCTGCTGAGGATACAAAGAAGCAGCTGTAAGTGACATGACTCATAAAAAGTACAGAGACATAATCATTCCTTTAGGGATCATCAATTTTTTCATCTTAAAGACTGATGCAGCAGCTGTTAGACATATCTGCCAAGACAATTTACTCCAAGTTATACTTGGACACCAGTTTTAGGATTCCTGATTTATGATCTTAACTTGATTTGATGGTTATATTTACACATTACAAACACACGAAGGTTTCAACTTTTGCTAAAGGTTTTTAGCTAAAAGTTCAGGAAAATAGTCGTCAAGCTTCCTGAGACCTGAGCTTTAGTTTGACTTGCGTTAGAGATTTCTTCTGGCCATTTGGGGTTAGGAGGAACAAATAGAAGTTTGTTTTTGGATTATCCATATTTTTACGATTATACATACATTACACATGATGTAGATATGATTTAAATTGAAAAACAATATCTCTTCTGACACCACAGTGGCAGTGTAAGTGTTTAACAGGTTCCAGTTACACAGAATTCTATGGTGCAGACAACCAAATATGTGATGTCCTCGTATGAGGACACTAGGTCTCAGGAGGCTAGATCAGCGGTTCTCAAACTGGGGGTCGGGACCCCCATGGTGGTCGCAAGATAATTGTTAATACATAGCCCATTTATGAAACAAATTTGTCATTTTTAAAACAGGGCTGTCAAAAATAAACCATTAATGCAGAGATATGAGAAATTTGCAACTTCATTTTTTAAATACAGTAAGTACACATGCCACATTAATAAATAAAAAAAAAAAATCTGAATTTGGCATTATCTCAGTGAGTGATTTTGATTTTGGGCATGTAGGTGCTTTGTCACAGTGATGAACCAAATCCACCTTTTTATCCTCTTTATGAAGATTCTGACCGGTTTCCAGCCTTACAAGGATAGCTGCCAGGTATTGGCATCAGCTCCGCTTTGGGGTCCCAGAACCTTGATGATTTTTGGCAAACTGGCCCACATTCACACCAGTTCCAAAGTGGAAGGAATTTACTGTGTGGAAGTAAACAGCTTGGAGATTTGGTCCTGAAAGTTGATGGAAAAGTTGTCAGTCCAGTTCTTGTGTCAATTGGCATACCAGCCTTTTCTCCCTGTTTCCCTTCCTTACGAAAATCTTCTTGACAGCCACCCTTCCAGAAACCATTTATGAGGACGTGTTGGACAATTGGAGATGGATCAACCGAAGGTTCAGATGCATCTTTCAGGTCCTGGTCCAGGTCCTCTGAAAATAATCAGGCACATGGATTGAATTTTAACATACAGTAAGTAAAAAAACAAAAAAATGTCCTCAGAAAGCCTTTGGAATTGAGACTTAAACTGTTAAATAATTGGATGTGTCACATCAATTCCGGTGTCAGGTTCAGATTTTCTGATTATAGTTGTCTGACTACATTATGGAAAGTACATTCGCAGAGATGTGTTTACATTTCACTTCTTCCAGTATTAGTTGCATCATCCTTCTGTTATATTTGCACATAGTCGTGTTGTTAACACTTGGAGACATGGCACCAATTCTAATTGGACCTTGCAGTAACAGTCTTAACCAGACTTACTGCAATCACTGGTTATTTCAGTATGTCAGGGCTGAATATTGAACTGACATGACTATTTGGATGGGTCATGTGAATCTATGCATATACGTCCAAACTAAGATATACACATGAAGACATCCTGGAATTTATAGAGAAGATGGTGAGAGAGGGTTACAGCAGCAATTTTCTTCTGGAACAGTTGCTTTTGTGTAGTAGTTCTTCTATTTGACTGGAAGTAGTAAAACAATCAAAATGTTAATACAAAGATGTGAAAATGTGCACACTTATATGTCATTACACTCTTTCAAGGGCAGCTGATTCTCTTGTGTAGTTATCTTCTGGCAGTGACTCGCCTACCATGAGATTTCAGAGGGAGATTTTTCTTTTAGCTCTCCATAAGGTTGTCACACACTTAACAAAGTCAGCCTGCCAGAAACAAATGAAGTATTCACAGCATATTGTCAATTAATGGTTGCCAGTATGGTTTACATTGCAAAGATTTCTGTGCCAGTCATTTTCTACATTAAAAAACGAAGGGGAAACAGGACTGAGGCTGAAAAATATCAGAATATTCCTTTAAGAACTTATGTAAGAGACAATGACCAAAATGTGCAAATGCAGGAAGTGCAGAGCCAAGTAAAGCAGATGGAGTACTTTTACTTTAGACAACATTACAGGACAGAGATGTTAACAAAAGCAGCATATGTTGGATGTATCGGTGAGGAAGAGTTTTTTGTGTGTGTTTGCGTTACAGAACTGATAATAACTGATAAGTCAATGCAGTGGTGTATTGCATGATACAGATGTGCAAATCCACTAACAAATAACAAGCAACACAACTTTACAGATGCCCTTATTACAAACTGTACTAACATTAAGATTTTGCACACAGGTCTTTACCCCCAACCTTACAGCTGTGATGATTTCTTTTGTTAAAAAAAAAAATCCTGTGCATGCACATTGTTAAATGTCTGTGCACTCATCACCTGGCATCCACATATGAGATTACTTTTGTGCAGTAGTTTGCATGTGCATGTAGGATTTTGAGTCTCCAAACTCCTCACAGTTCCACATGGTGCATTTAAGTGCTGGTGGAAAGCTGAGTCATCTGGATTTTAATAGGATTCAGTTGATATTTTCCTCTGAAGTTTTTTCAAAGTGTAAAGGATGCTTTCTGTTACAGAACAGATCATGGCAGGATTATGTATAATTATGCATTAGACATTTGTAACTATTATTGAGTCTATAGATTCTCTCCATATGTGACCGACTCCACTCCTTTTCCATTCTCACTTGTCTTGTATTACACTTTACAATGACAAATTGGACATACATTTTACTCAGTAACTCTTAAAGCGCATAATTAATGTTTGAGGAAGCGTGCAGCCCCTACCTGAAATAGCAAATAGCAGACTAAACTCTTTAACACCTTAATGAGTGAAAAGTAGTTTTATTCCAGTATTAATAATTCCCTGTTCAACCAGTTGGTAGTGGTTCCTCTTTTAGGAACAATCACATCATTGGTAATGTGACGAACTGGCCCGGGATTTTTCAAAAACAGAGAAGAAGGCTAAAGTAATGTAACTGCTGGCATGAAGCTTAATACTCAGTTCAAAACTCGCAGTAATTTGTTCTTCAAATATCGGCTCCATAAACCCAGGATAACCCAGGACTGCACTGTTTCTCCTTTCCACTGGTAATAGCAAAGCTGAAAGCAATTTCCCATTTCAGAGGTGCAGCAAATGCAGCATGAATTGAGCTGGAAATCGACAGGAAATGAAAATGAGAAGGCTGGAAAACAATACTCTGAGCTGAGAGTTGGGATGTTTTACTCCTGCAAATCTATTTTCAGAGCTATGGGCCCCAAACAAAGAGGGAGGATTTTGTTCGGTTTTCCCTTTTTTTTTTTTTTTTTTATGAGGCACCCACTGGTCCCCCTGTAACCTTAATCGTATATAAACTAATCAGAATGACTAAAATATCCACACAGGTTTTAGCAAATTCAAATGCAGGTCAACAGAAAATACATGCGCAAACACATCTTCACACCTACACACAAACTCATAAAGATTAAGATTCCCCCTGCTGTGACTAAGAAATTATGTGTAGGAAGAGGAGGTGTGTGTTCACTGATGTGTGTTTGTTTTTCTTCCCTCACCTTTCCACCTATCTGTTGAACATCTAATCCATCTTTTCCTTTAATGATCTGTGAAGAAGAATTTTATCAGGAGGAGGAGAGGAGGAAGAAAAAAACAGGACTATCTAGAAAATGATGCCCCGTGTCATAAATTACTAGCTTGTTTCTTGCACTTTTGTAAAATGACATTCTGCATAAATAAACAGTGTTATCAACACCATCTTTATACATATCCATATTGAATTAATACATCAATAAGGTGAATGAAAAGTAGTATCCTCTTAAATAGTTAAGTTATGCATGTAATGTAAATAAAGAGCATTATAACCACTGTTTCACATGCATACAATATGCAACTAGATTATAGTACATCCATTAGTAGGAGTGAAATACAGCACTACATGCAGGCAAAATAGAGTAGAACCTTTACGATACCTCAACCTAAAAAATGATGATTGATGAAAATAAAAACAGAGAAAACTATGACAGACACTATGGGCCATTAACGGATGGGCATAGGTCATTACGTGCAGCGCTGCATCCCAGTATGTCCAGTCAGGTTCAGCGAGAAGGTTGATGAATTACATTAACTGAGCTGTTCAACTTGAACATCAAATGTCTTTGAGAACAAATGCTTGGTTTTTCAGGGTGTGATCTCTGTCGTGGTGATATATCACACAGTCAACTGCAGTGTGTTTCACCAGAAAAAAAAAAACTAAAACAAACGGGGAAAAAAAATCACAGGAGAAAGGTTTGTGGGAGAGCACAAAATTTTAAATGTGCATAGTTAGAAACACTGAAGTTTTTGTGTGTCTGTGTGTATGGGGTCAAACTGTGGAATGGCCTGGAGGAAGAAACACAGGCAATGTGCAAATATCCACAGATTCAAATCAACATAAAATGAACTGATACTTGCATAGTAAATAAGGAAGGGTACTAATTATCACACAGATTGAGCAACATGTTATTGTTACATGTATGATAATTATTACTACTTTACAGCTCTGTTATAACATCATGAGTTGTTGTTTAGAAGGAATTGGTAGTATTATAAAGGTTGAGCACTATTATCATCATAATCATTATAACTATTATCATTACTGCATAGTTAAGTATGACATAATATATGGTATATTATATTATTACTTAGTAATTATTAAATGAATGGGACTATGGTATGCATGGTGACTATGACTTTTTTTGTTATTGTTGTTATTATTGTTGTTACTGTTGTTAATATTTTCATTATCATTATCATCATTGTATTATCATTACTGCATAGATTCATTATGATATGATGTATTGCATATTATGGTATTGCCAGTGTTTATTACTAATAATGAGGTATAGTGGCTATGAAATAAAAATGATATTATTTATCAGCATTCTGAAGTATGTAGAAGGGAAGGGATTGAATAAGCGTATGCGTCCTCCCACTCCTTTTGAACTTTGTTATGTTGCTATTTTGGGGAGGGTTTTTGGCTTCATTTTCTTGTTTTTGTTCTAATTATCAAATAATAAAGGGTAGTTACAGCATGCCAAGTCATGTTGCATGTTATTACCACGCATTTTTGGAGTTTTGCAAAGTATTTCATGCTATATAGTGTGAGACAATGATACCTTGTACTAACCACTTGTGTTATTTTGATAATATAAAATGACGTGCCAAAAGCTAATTTAAATGACAAATCGACAAAAAGTGTATAAAGTGGTGTGTTATGAATATCCATTGTCATGCATCTAGGAGTTTTTGAGTTTCATGTTCAGCTTTGTCTTTTGGTTTCTTTGTTTCTCACATCATGTTTTGATGACATCAAGATATTTTACCCGCTTTCATGTTTTGTGTACTCTGTAAGTTCTTGTTTCATTTTATAAAACCCATTCCTGCTTATTGTCAGTTTTTTTTTTTCCTTTTTGTCTCGTCTCTGTGTTAGCTCTATGAGGGACTGACAATCCAGGCTTTACTTTACCTCTTGCTTAATGTCAGGGAGGATTGGCTCCAGCCCTCCCAGCAACTGTGAATTGAATAAAGCAAGTGTAGTAAAAGGATGGATGGTATTCCTGCTTTCATTTCACCTGGTTTCTGTTGCTGATTATACCTCTCATAGCTGTTGTTTATAACCAGCCCCTCCGCTTATAATCTGCCGCATCACTGTCACTATGTACAGTGATAATGTCTCAGTCTATGTTTTGGATTTTTGATTGGTTGGATATCCTGCTTGAAGCACTTTTGGTCCAGTGGTTAGTTAGCCGATTTGTACACCACGACTAGTTCCCGTGAGTCTTGCAGATATATATGACTCTCAACCAGGAGACCTATATTAATCTCCTTGTTTTCAATTTACTTGAACTTTTTAGAGGCACTTTAAACATTTTTATATTATAATCGTCACATAACAATGACCATCCTTCAAATGGAAACCTTTCAGAGCACTATTTGTCTTTTAAAGGTTTCTTGAAGATCTCCAAATGGAAAAAAGAAAAAGAGAGCAAGAGGAGAAAAAATGGAGAACAATCCTCTATGACATTTTTCTTTTGCCAGCCCACAGTGAAGACAAATGGAGAGAGAAAGAGAAAGAAATCATTCTCCCTGTGGGAACCTGCAGGGTAGCGTGCAAGAAAGAGCAAGCAACGGTGAGAATGACTCTGAGGCTGCTCAAAGTATTTGTGCTGTACAAACCTACAGAGAGAAGAATTGAAAAGAAGGAGCAGGGAGTCCTGATGGGAGGATCCCATTCCTCCTGCTCTCATCATCTTGGCAGGACTGTTTTAGCAGTGAGAAAAAATGTCCTTTACTGAAAGGTCATTGCAGTCCAGCCTCACCAGAAAATGTGAAATTCCTAAATTTGTCCACAATCCATAAAAATGTCACAATCCGTGGTTAGAAACCTTAAGATGGCAATGTCTCACCAGGATGTTGTTTTTCGCTTGGCAGCTTTCATGTGACACTACAGATTGATTTTAGTTGCAGTCTATTGTAACACCTAGACCTATTATGGGGCCTATTTTATTTTTGTTATACATGCTTCCCTTAAGTCAGTAATGCCTCTTGTGATATTTATGGCGATGATATACAATTACACTGCTCACTCAAATCCAGTGAGGTCCAAAACCTGTCCTCAGTAAATTGCCTGATGAGCATTAAGCAGTGACTGAGCAACAATCATCTACAGGTAAATTCAAGGCAAGGCAAGTTTATTTGTATAACACATTTCATGTACTTTGTAATTCCATGTAATTCAAGGTGCTTTGCATTCAAACAGTAACATTACATCAGGGTGCAGAAAGCATTAAGAATTAAAAACAAAATTAATCACAAAATAACAAAAATAAAGAAACCCTCAGAAAATATCACTTATCATAAAAGGCTGTAAATAGAAAAGTTTTTAACCCTGATTTAAGGAGTTTCAGCAGACCTGCAGGTTTCTGGGAGTTTGTTCCACATGTGAGAAGCATAAAAAATGAACGCTGCCTCTTCGTATTTAGTTCTGATGGGAACTGAAAGTAGACTTGACCCTGATGACCTGAGGGATCTGGTTGGTTCATAACGAACCAGAAGATCCTGAATGTATTTTGGCCCTAAACCATTCAGTGCTTTTTAAACTAGCAGCAGGATTTTGAAGTCGATTCTTTGAGAAACAGGAAGCCAATGTAAAGATCTGAGGACTGGTGTTATATGATCCAACTCAGATAAAAATAAAACTTTAATTACTTTGTCACCTCTGTTACTAAATCCACACAAAACAGTAAATAGGTATCAGTGATTATGTGATTTTCAGCTAAAAGGGTGACGTGCCGAAGATCCTGTACAATCTCCTGTTGAAAATAAGCCATTTCTGTGGGGATTCTACCCACTTAAAACCTCCTTCCTCCCAAAGCCACAAGCAAGTGAGACAGAGCCAGCCAGGCTGGGCCGCATAGTTCTAACCTTCCGCACGGCTTCGAGGAGGTTCAGGTCCAACATCTGGCGGCTCATGAGGGTGAAGCAGTGCTCTGTCAACACTGTGTACAGTGGGGATGGGGATGTTGTGGGACGGTGAAGGGAATATTTTGAAGACCTTCTCCATCCCACCATCACGCCTTCGGATGAGGAAGCATAGTCGGGGCCCCAGGGGTGGGCTCTCCTATCTCTGGGGCTGAGGTTGCTGAGGTGGTTAAAAGATCTTTAGTGGCAGGGCCCCGGGGGTGGACAAAATCAGCCCGGGGTTTCTCTAGGCTCTGGATGCTGTGGGGCTGTCTTTGTTGATACACCTCTACAGCATTGTGTGGACTTCGGGAACAGTGCCTCTGGTCCATTTCTTCAAGAAGAATGACCAGAGGATGTGCTGTAACTACAGGGGAATTGACCGTGTCCCCCGGGGACTCCTGCGGGGGGTGTTCTGGGAGTATGGAGTGCCGGACTCGTTGTATGAGCTGTCCAGTCCCTGTACGACTGGTGCCAGAGCTTGGTCCACATTGCCGGCAGCAAGTTGGACTCGATTCGGTTGAGGGTTGGACTCCACCAAGGTTACACTTTGTCACCGATTCTGCTCATATTGTTTATGGACAGAATTTCTTGGTGCAGCCGAGGTGTTGAGAAGTTGCAGTTTGGTGGCCTCAGGATTGGGCCTCTGCTTTTCTCAGATGATGTGGTTCTGCTGGCTTCATCAGGACGTGTTCTCCGATTCACAGCCAAGTGTGAAGCAGTTGGGATGAGAATCAGCATTTCCAAATTCAAGACCATGGTCCTCAGCCGGAAAAGGGTGGTTTGTCCTTTTCAGGTCGGAAATGGGGTCCTAGCCCAAGTGTAGGAGTTCAATTATCTTAGGGTCTTGTTTACGAGAGAGGGAAGGATGGAGCGAGAGATTGATAGGCAGCTCTGTGCAGTGTAGTGATGCAAACTCTGCATCGTCTGTTGTGGTGAAGAAGGAGCTGAGCCAAAAGGCAAAGCTCTCGATTTACTGGCCGTTCTATTTTCCTACCCTCACCTGACAAGCTTGACAAGCTCTGCACAAGTCTGCGGAAGAGCTTGATGACAAGCTCTGCACAAGTCTGAGTCTAAATCAGGTGTGTTGCAGCAGGGTAACTTCTAAAACCTGCAGAATCAGTCCTCAAAGAACAGAATTGAGCATCCCTGTCCTTGGGCTTTTATTTCTCCTAAATAATGTGAATGACAGTGAATATGCATTTTTTAAATCATCAAACGCATTTATTCTTTCCAATCTCTGAAAATCCACTGACCCAAATTATTCTAAACTGGGACTTGCTCAATAACCTTAATTTCCCATTAGTTAAGCTCACCTGGGAAATTAATGATCAAACCTTTCCAAGATTGTTATCTGTGATACAAGAGAAACAACACAAGCTAAATCACAGAAGAATTAAAACCCAAATGTCCCATTGAATGGAATCCTATTAGCAGAATTATTTGGAACACAGTGTAAACCCTCCAAGAGTGAGCATTGATGATGACTCGTTGAGAGGGTGTAACATCTTTAGTGGTTCGTCAAGGAGGACAAAACCCTCAAATGTGAGTTTTGTGCAACAATCTTCATAGAACAGCAGTTTTCCTCAGATTCTAAACACTTAACATCACTTTACTCCTTTATGAATAAGTTCATAACAGTTTAAAGTGTTTAACATTTCAATATGTTCTGAGAAACAAGTGTTTGTGCCTAATCAATGACCTCATCTTTTAATTCTGGAGCATCTGGAAAATCACTGCAAAAGAAAATTAAATGATCATATTCCAAAGACATTAGCTATAATTTCTGAGGAAATTGAGATTGATGGTTGATCTTGTTAAATAGATTGATTAGAATAATCAGGAACAGACTGACCAGGTTATGAGAGTAAGAGGATGAATAAGGAGGAAAAAAGAGAGATAAAAAGGTGGAGAGCACAGAGAGGCAGGAGTGCAGTTTGTCATTAAGTTCCATGTTGATTTGACAGTTCTATTATGAAGAAAGATGAGTGGGAGAAAAAGTGGAATATGTGCAGATCACTCTTTTTCTCCCTCTATCCTGTTGTCTCTAACACTTTTCTTCTTTTCCTCTTTCTTCTCTATTTCTCTTAGTCCTTCCACTCACATTGCTCTCTTCTCCTCAGTCTTCATCACTCCCATGTGATGACCATCTAAATGAAAAAGGAGAGCTTTAATACTTCATCCACTTTTGGATTGAATTTATCAATAATCCCTCTTTTGCCTCCCCCTCTTTTATTTCAGTTCTCCTCCATTGTCTTTACATACTTTTCAGGCATTTTGTATCCACTTTTATTCTACTGAAAGACCAGAAACTATTTTTGTAAGAGCAAAACAAACTATCAGATGTCAAAGCCAGCTAAATTGGTGTTGGTATCTAATGGGGTATCGATGAGGAAATTAATTTACCAGGAAGGGGTCCCACAGTGATACGATCTCTTCTTCCATGTAAACAGTGACACAAGTGATCACTGTCATAACTTATTGCAAGCTGTCAAATTTAAACGTGCGTGCTGAGCAGGCTCGAACATCCTGTCGTTCGTGCGCCGAACATGGCCACCCCGGTCTGGGAGCTGAGCCGATGGGGAGAGTGGGTCCAGCACGCACTCTCCATCCCGAGCTGATCGGGGCGAGTGCCTTCAGGTTTCTTTTGCCACTGACCTTTGGCAACAGCTTGGGGATTTTGAATGTTGCAGCCTGGGCAAAGGTCTGGCATGGGGGTGCTGTGGGGGGAGGCAACGGCCGCCGTCTGGGGAGACAAAGCTTCAAAGCTTTGTCGGCCCGTTTCTTGTCCTCGCACCTCTTTTGCATGGTGGAGACAGCTGCACCAAAAAGCCCCTTGGTGGTTATGGGGGTGTCGAGCAGGTCCTCCTTCTCTTTGGTCGAGAGAGTGGTGAGGTTCAGCCAGCGTGCTCTCTCCTGTAGGACCATAATCCCCATCGCTCTGCCCAATGCCTGGATCGCCACCTTATGGAGATGGAGGCAGTGATCGGTGATAACACACACTTCCT
>JBBBVU010000003.1:9390070-9402097 GCA_037177055.1 Atherinosoma microstoma
TTACCAAACTCACTCAACATGAGGCCCACCTCATCACCAGCTTCAAACAACATCTGGCACCTCCCCACACTCCCTGTCTTTATGCACTCTTCTTCCAATCAGAGATGCAGTCACCAACCACCAGGTGCCACAGGTTACATAGAGGA
This sequence comes from Atherinosoma microstoma, assembly GCA_037177055.1. Taxonomy (NCBI): domain Eukaryota; kingdom Metazoa; phylum Chordata; class Actinopteri; order Atheriniformes; family Atherinidae; genus Atherinosoma; species Atherinosoma microstoma. Next base: position 9,390,217 of record JBBBVU010000003.1, read on the forward strand.
TGGAGGATTGGAGGAGCAAAGGGACAATACTGAACCTGTCATGCGGGCATCAGTGGAGGAAATGCCACCAGTAAGGAGGTCAGCCAGAGCTGTTAAACATCGAGAGATGTTCACATATGACCGTATGGGACAGCCCTCTTATCACCCTTGGCAACCGGGAGCAAATATGATGTTTGCATGTCTCCCATACCCCATGCTGCCTTATCCAGCAGTATCTGACTATTGTTATTTCATGCCACTATGGACATGTTGATGAAGTGACAAACAAAATGGCAACACAAACACAAAAAAGGTTATTGTTCAGATAAACCCTCCTAGGAGCTCTGCATGGGTCCATGAACCCTCACATGAAAGACACATTTTAATCCATTCATCTTCTCCTCAAATCCGAAGTAATTTTTTCTCCTTTACTCTTCAATCCACTTTCCTTTTCCTTTAGTCTGTGCACATCCTCTATTTCTGAGAACAGCTCTTATTTGTTTAAAGAACTTTTGAGTTTCAATAATTCTGTGTGTGACTACTCACTATTCATATGTGAGTTTTACTTGGTCTAGACAGAAGATCAGCTTTATTTTCATTCTGAGTGAGAGAATTTTTATACCCACATATACTGTATGTACAGACACTTACTGATGCACATAACTGATCCAAGAATCAGTGGTCAAGGCTGCTGTATGTATAATATATACAACGTCAGTCACATTAAATGAATGAAAAGATATATTAAAAAGCCTCTCCTGTCTGAATACCTGAGTAACTGTCTGTCCAAATCTCTCAGAGAGCTGGATTCAAAGGATTCAAAGATTCATGGGATTCAAAGAACATTATTTGTCATTCCAGTCTGCACTTGCATGAGGATGGAACAACATTTGTTTCTGAGGTTCCAGAACACAGCCAATGGCAAGATAAAAGTAGCACAATAATAAATAGAAATATAAACAAAAATATATGTACACAAGGTACAGTAAACACAGTAGTAGGCGCAGATGAGTGAATCAGTTGAAGGCATTAGGGTGCAGTGAGGTAAAAGTTCAGTTTTATTATTGCACGTTTAGAGACCAGCTTCCAGAACCAGTGTTCATCAGTCTCACAGCTGTCGGAAGAAGCTGTTTTTTGTGGTCCTGCACCGGATGCTTTGCAACCTCTTTCCTGATGGAATAGGGGGAAAAAAGCGTGAATGGTAAATGGACTGTATTTTTATAACGCTTTTCTAGTCGGGTGACCACTCAAAGCGCTTTAACACTACATATCTCATTCACCCATTCACACACAAGGACGACTGCTCTATCCACTGGAGCTACAGCTGCCCCGTGCTGTGTATGTGCAGGTTGGATGGAGCTTCATGATGCAATATGCCCTCTTTCTGCAACTGGTCTTGAAGATGTCTGTGCAGCCTTCACCACTCTGTGGTGAGCCCTTCTCTCAACCGAAGAGCAGTTGCCGTGCCACACAGTGATGCTGGAGCAGAGGACATTCTCCACCACCGATCTCTAAAAGGAGAACAGGACTGAGCCTCCAAGTCCAACCCCCCTCAGTCTCCTGAGGAAGTAGAAGCGGTGGTAAGCTTTCCTCACCAAACATAAAGTGTTGCTACTCCAAGTAGGGCCTTCACTGAGGTGAACACCCAGGTACCTGAAGTTGAAGACCACTTTCACAGCTGCTCATCCAATGTGCAGGGTAGGGGGGCTCTGTCTGTTCCTCCTGATGTCCACAATCATCTCCTTGGGCTTCTTCACACTGATGCACAGATTGTTTCTGTTCACCAGCGCCCAGGCATTCCACCTCGTCCTGTTATTCAGAGTCATCGTTATTGGTGCTGTGTCGTCCGCAAACTTCACTATGTGACAGCTGGGGTGTTTGGCAGAGCAGTCATATGTCAGCAGGGGGAACAGGAGGGGGCTCAGCACATAGCCCTAAGAGGAGCCACTGCTGAGAGTGATGGTAGAGGAGAAGATGTGGATTTTGACAGTCTGTGGTCTGTTGGTTTGGAAAACTAACACCCAGTTGCAGAGGGAGGCGTTCAGTCCCAATGTGTGGAGTTTCTGCACCAAGGTCTGTGGGATGATGGTTTTAAATGCAGAAGTGAAATCAGTGAAGAGCAGGCACACATAGGAGTCCTTTCTCTGTTCCCAACTGGAACGGTTCTGCCAGTACACAGATTTTTATCTGTTTGTATGTAACAAAAATGAAAAAACTACATAATTCTTAAGAAAACATTTGGACATCTCTCCAGCAAGGAGCACGCCTCGGCAATGTGAGACTAGCAGCAGCACCTCCTGAAAACTGGTTCGGACAAAAAGTTGTGGATTGTTGTTTTAATGTAGAGATATTTGTGAATTTTAACTGGATGTTCCAGAAGGAAAGTACTTTGTATTTTCCTCTTGTGGATGTCCATCACAGCTGTTTCTATTTGTTCCTTCTTAAGGTTTGATTTCAGTCTTCTTCTATATTACAGCCAGAGGTATCAGTCTATAGGCTACTGCCACCAGGAGCAGTGCTAGAGGGAGGACTTTACCATATACTAAGAAAGGAAATGATTGTGTTCCCCTCTCTGGAACACACACTCACATACACTGCTGTGATAACTGTGGTCACATTAGAGAAAGAGAAACATGAAAAATAAAACATCTTCACATTAATATTCAGGATCACTGAGTGGAAATATTTGCAACAAGTTCAAAAAGCTCCACAGAAAGGTAATTTGGCTGTTTTGGGGTGCAGTATGTGGCACTTCATGTCTGGTGGTGGTAAACTGGATCCTTGTGTCTGACCACAACGATTTACATGGCTAGCTCCACGCTGGTAGCTGTTGGGATGCTGACATCGGGGCTCAGGTCTGTCTTAGCTTGTGCCTGTGTCCTTACTCTTTACAAAAAAGTCAGGAACATCTCCCTTTCTCTTCTGTTTCTTTCTATACACAAATTAGTTTGATTACAGGCTATATTTTCCCACATTTCCATGCTGTAGCTCCTGTAAAATCAATTTTTTAATGTTTAATCTAAACTAGATCATGTTGCTCTAGCTTAGTCAGTGCTCAGTAACGTGGATACTGGGGTACTCTGAGCATTCTTTATAATCTATTTTCAGCTCCTGTGTGAAAATCTTGATTACCTGAGTTGATGTATAGTCCCTATACACACTCACAAAAAACTAAATATGATGTGGTTGACAGCCTTACATAACATTAGTAGCTGTGACAAAACCTCTTTTAGAAATGTGCAGCCAAATATGAAAACCTTTATAGAATGTAATGACATTAGTGATCCATGCTTGTCTGGAAAGACATTTCTGTCCACCTACTTCAGTGACCAGTCAATGGAAATGTGTCTGATTCACATTTCTTGGTTGAAACTTTACAAAAGATTACTTTATATCTTCTTTCCCAGTGAACTGAAACTTGGTTACTTACTGACCCTGTTCTTGTTCCCGTAGGCAGCTAGTATCAGTTTGGGGACTTGTCCTGCAAATGCTCAGTCCCCTATGGTTGCAGTTCCTCTGGAAGAGATACAAGTCCTCCACCTGGAGATGTCAATCTACATAAATTCTGTAGTTATTAAAGAAAAGTAGGACAAATAAGGTTAGAGGTTACAAAGAGCCTTAAAGGTGAATTGTGGGATCTTAAATCAGTTTAAAAATATTCCAGGGAGCAGAGCAAGGAGGTTAAATAAGGGGCGATGTGCCTAAGTCCTTTGGTTCTTGTTAAAAGTCTGGCAGCTGAGCTTTGTACAGTTAATGAATAATTAATTGAGACATGCTTAGAGACGGTTGGAATATCTGAGCTCTGAGTTGAAAGACTGAAATATTCTTTTTGAAATGACGGATTGTATTTTACAAATATTTATAGCTGATAGAAACGTAGCTGCATAACTTTTATAGTGTTGAATGTGACAAGTAGATCTGAAGCAAATGAAATCAACCCGGTTTTTAAATACAGTATTTTCTTCCTTATTCAAAAACCTCTAGAGCATTACTAATGGCATCTATCTAAATATAATAATCAACTATTCTGTGTTGTTGGATCAATCTTTACATAGAAATGTCAAAGTTTGCATATCAGGTCTTCATATAAAATCCAGTCTCCACACTGTTTGTTCAAGCCTTAATATATATATATATATTTAATGGTATTATGAGGCCATCTAGTGGGCAGTTGTGTACATCTTTGGCATATTTGTGCAAAGCTTCCAAAGATATCACCGTCAGACTAAAGTCACTAAAAACAGATTTTCTTAACTTTGCCTCCAACTTCAAGTAGTTCCTTCCCAAAAAAGCAGTTTTATGCAACAGTTTGCCAAAGTCTGAACATGTTCTTAGGATTTGCTTTGAGGATTTTAACTCCCAATAGTTATTTTATAAAAGCTGTTTTTACATATGAAGACTTGAACAGTTTGTAATTTTTCAAGATCTGGATTTTCTGTTATTCTCTACTGCTCTGTATGTCACACTTTAATCCTACCACAGGGAGTTACATGTATATCTGTACAAATAATTATCTTCTTTAGCTCCTACAGTCGAAGAGCCCCGCTGCACTGACTCAACTTGTGGTGGAGGAAAACTCCTCGTCATTGTTTTATGAGGAAACAAAGAATTCTATTACACAAGATTGATTTAACCAAGTTTATTATCTGCAGGACACAAAGTTGTACAATACAACAACACCTTGTACAGTCAATTGTGAATTTGGTGTGTGTTTTCAAATCCACTACTAATGAATGTAGAATGTTATAAAGCAGGTTTTGGGCAATGATAGTTTATTATTATTATTATTGTTGTTGTTATAATCACCATCAAGCAATAATAAAAGAGAAACTGAAAACTTATGTTTATCCATCCATCCAATTTCCCACCACTTATTCATGGTTGGGTCACAGGGGCAGAAGCCAAAACAGAGAAGCTCAGACTTCCCTCCCCCTGGCTGCTTCTTCAAGCTCCCCCTGGGGGAATCCCTAGGCGTTCTAAGGCGTTCAGGTGAACCAGGGGAAATACATTCATTTTAGATAAAAAAATTTATCGGGGGATCCTATTGGCTATAAAACCTGTCTTGTTTGAAAGTGCTGAATGCGTGATAGAAAAAGTGCCTGAGAAATTTGCTAAAACCAAAAAGGCCTTTTTTTATTTGTTATAGTAGTCTCAAAATGGTTGCTGATGAAGAAAAAGCATGAAAGAAGTAGATTTTAAAGGTAGACCAACATTAACTGATCCTCTGAGGAGACAAGTTGACACCTCCAACATCCTAAAGTGCCTTTTTCTTTTTGTATAAAGTGGATTGCATGTGTCTAATAAAGCTCAATTTGATGTAAAATAATTTTAAAGAATTAAATCAACCTTACAATACACTCTGACAGCAAAATACAGTGTGCAATATAGTCCACTTCCTGTTAGAAATAAGAAACAATTATGTATGCGCCCAAAGACACAAAAATAAAATTCAGTACAGATGACTCATCTGTAGAGTCTCAACAGTTATTGGTCAGTTTAACAAAGACACTGATTGAAAATGATTACACAATGTAATTTTTTTTAACAAAGGGAGTTTACTTTCTCTGTAAAGCAGTGCTATTAAATCAAGAATAAGAGACAAAGCCAGTTGGCTCCATTTCTACAGATGGAACGTTACAATCATTTGTGCTCAATTATTCCCAGTAATCTTTTACTAATTAATAATTTGTTGTATTAGTTTTCCTAATTCTATGCTGGGTTTCCATCAGGCTTCCTCCTCTTTCATACGCTCTGTACTTTAACCCATTTACAACTAAAGGTCATTTTTAAACTTCAGCAGCTGTTTCAAAGGGGCATACAAATGTGATTTAAGGCAGTGGTTCCCAACCTTTTTTCTTTGAGGACCTCTTCATGCAAATACCAAAAAGCCTTGGACCCCCACCAGCCCCATGCTGAAACCATGACCGGCTTTATGCTTTCTTAAGCTAGCTGAGTCATTTCCTGTTCTTTGATTAAACCAAAGTAAAAGGTACAGTAATCATCAACATATAGCTAATTCCTTTGTTTTTCTTCCCCCCTTTTTAAAAAATAGAGACTTATCATCTGCACTGCAGCATTTCTGAGATGTTTCATTTATAAAATGGTGCAGGAAAAATCAAGGTTACCAGGAAAGACATGAACTACTCCACTACTGTGGCTCTATCAGCTTACTGACTTCACTAAACCACATAAAACATGTATGAAAATTAATCCGATGCACAAGGTGTGGCCTACTCAGTAGCTTTTTTTATTTTTGACTAAAAATATATGTTTTAAAATATTGTTGAATAGCAGATTTTAATGTGTATTTATTCACTTTGGGACCTGGTTTCAAAAGTTTATGTTTTCAGGCTCCCATAACGCCTGTTCCATTTGGAGGAAACGTTCAAACGATCAAAAAAAATCTTAAGTTTATACACCTCAACTTGTCTCTGTGTGGACTTGGACTTAACTTTAACAATCATACAGGCTCTGCACAGTCAAAACCTTGTGGACTCCCTTTGATCTTTGAGGACCCCCTTGAGGGTCAGGGACCCCAGGTTTGAAACAACTGGTTTAAGGAACTTGGAATCCCTCCCAATGAAGCAACAAGCAGCATGCAGTCTTGGAATTCTCCAACTGTGTATTCTAATCAAAGTTTGCAATACAGAATAGTTGTTAAAGTGCCATCAGTACACAGAGGAAATTATTGCACAATGGAACAAAAAGCAAAGCAGACCTAGTTGAAGTCTCTAATTGTTCAAAAACAGAAGAAGAGAAACAGCAACTCTCACAGGAAACTTCTGGTCACATTTCGGGTTAAAGTTAGATCAAACTTTAGTGAATTAACTAAAAACGTCACTTAAACCCCAATTGCAAAGTTGTAAAACGTAAAAAAAAAAAATTGTTTTAAAAATCAGGAAACATTAACTGGCTAATCTTCAATCTAAATTCACTTGAATACACCACAAAGACACAATAGTTAATGTTTAAACTGGTAAACTGACAAGACTGGGAAAGCTGAAGAATGCTAAAGGAAACACCTGTTTGGAACATTCTACAGGTTAAATGGAAACTTGTTTGTGTATAAAAGCAGCAGTCATTTGCAAGCAAGGATGGTTACAGTTTCATTCCTTTGTGAACAATTAAATGAGCAAATAGATTAATGAATATAGAAATTTCATCATCTTCATTCCATAATATCAAAAGATTCCGAAAATCTGGAGAAATCTGTGACGGTATGGGGTGAGTTAGAGCCTATGACCTGGTTCATGCAGGTTTTTTCAGCAACATATGCTGCCATCCAAGAAACATATTTTTCAGGGATGCCCATGCTTTAATCAGCAAGACTATGCCAAGACACATTCTGCACGTTACAACAGTATGGCTTCGTAGTAAAAGAGTGTGGGTACCAGACTGTTTCTGCCTGCAGTCAGGACCTGTCTCCCATTGAAAATGTGGCACATTAGGAAATGCAAAGACAACAGATGACTTGTGTGTTTTAGCATAATCAAGTGAATATAGGTTGAAAAGGATTAATCACATTTTACACAATATCGCAATCTTCATTGGAACTAGGGTTTGTAAGCACATGGACACAAACACAAATAGAGATACTCAAAGTATTATAGGATATGGACCCTATAAAATTGGTTTAACCATACAGCAATGAAAGAGGCTGACGGCACAGATTATTCTACTCTAGATGAGGACAACATTAAAATGAAAATATGAACAATTTAATGGAAAGAGGGAGTCTGTGACGTATGATTAAGCTCAAACCTGACTGATTGTGTGAAGTTGTCTTTTTTCTTTTTTAAGTTTTCATTTTTTAACAAAAGTATTATTTTGAGGTGAAAAATATGCAATCAAATTTGGTTCTGGCTTGTGGATTAAAAACTAAGGATGGGAGTTAATGTGTTAAGCAAACACTGTCAACTAAATCTAGATTTAATTTCTATCTATAGCCTACATGTTGGCACTGTATCCAGTTCTTTATTTTGTTCAATATTTACTCTCCAATACTTTGGCTTATTTTCTTCTTTGATCTATAAAAACATTTTCTTTTACACTTCTGCATTCCCTTGATGTTTCATCTGCTGAAGTTAACAACTCCACCAGGTTTGGTTTTGGACCACGTCTGACCAGACAGAGCTGGGTGAAATTCATCTTCAGCAGTGTTCATCAATCAAAGTAATAATTCTGCACAAAGACTGCGTGGGTGCCTCTGTAGATAGGGAGAAAGTTGTAAATGAGAGCTCTTTCTTCCTCATCAGGATTGGAGAAACGGTGTTGGTTCTTCATGGCTGAGAAGAAAGAGATAAAGGTGAATGTAGGTTAAACAGTAACTGAGATGTTCTTCCCCTCAGAAAACTAACAGGTGGGATTTCATGAAACCTGGTGGAGATTTGGATGAACTTCTTATATTTCATTGCAGATTTAGATCAGTGTCATCATTGGTCAAGGTGAAGGATGCACTTCCTGACTACCTTTGTAATCTATTCCTCAGCTTAATCATACAGTTTAATACTTTAATCAGTGTTCGGCATCAAAATCACATTTGTTTCAAGACAATTATACTAGTTTACTGATAGTCTCGAAGATGTTTGAAGAATATATATTAGACCAAATTCAGGTAATCTGGTACTTTGTTGGGTTTTTTTGCACCTACTTTTGCAATTTAACATATTACAGCAACATAGTAGATCTTTCTGAAATCCCCCAAAAGTTTGTGTATATAGTCATGCCTTAACTTTTTGTGTTCTATGTACCAAAAGCAAATAAATAATTAAATTAAATACAATGGTTTTCACCACCTGCCCCACCTAAACATTCATATTTTAAATGATTATGCGTTTCATAAAATTTTAATAAAGCATAAAACTTTTTTTTTTAAATCTAAATATTTCATAAAGATTTCAGTGATAAAAATCAATCTTTGAAATAGTAATTAATATAAAGCACAATGAACATAATTGTTTACATAAACTTCAAACAATCAAAATGTGGATACACTTTTTATTCATTTGTTTGTTTAGCTTTGGTTTTTTGTTTCATATGAATTTGAATATATGTTGCACAAAGAGTCAACGGCAAAAACCTTAGAAACCTCTAATAACCTTGTGGGAATGAGCTCTTCACTAAAGAGGAACTTAAAGAGGTCCCCAAATGCATAATTTCCCTATTTAAATTCCATGAATGATTCTCTTAAATTAATTATTCTGTCATATTTATATACTCAGTTTAATCTAATAAAGAGGAACAGCTCAAACTTTTAGAAAAATGAAAAACTAGAATAGATTTTTGACGCTTTAATGCTTATTTTGTTGCCTGAAAAGACCATAAATATGACTTGTAAACAATAATAAATGTCGTACTTTTCATGACAGATTTATATTTAGTTATAAAACATTCATACTAAGGCTTTCATAAAAGCTCCCATAACTTGATTATTAGAGATCAGGAAATAAATATACTAGAGGTATCACATTAGTCAAATTCACCATATAATCTAATCTGGTAACAAATAATAATTGTAATCTATAGAACTGACCATTGATTAAGCTGTTTTAATTGATCAGACTAATGTATTTTCTGTTTAGATTTAAATTCCTTAAATAGTTATGGGATCATTTGGATCACAATTGTATGTTGTCTTCATTTGGACAAAATTATTTTTGGGCTGATTAAGTTGAGGCCATCGCTCACCCTAGGTTCTTAAAGATGAAAAGAAAACAACCAGAAAACTGAAGTTTGAACATTTATAATTCATTTTATCAATGGGGAAAATATTTACTGCTGACTTGATGAATGATCTTATTACTTTATTAAGATATTTCCCAAAAAGTCCTGAAGGCAGGTGAGAAAAAAAAACTGTTAGGATCAGTTTTAATACATTTCAGACAGTAAATCAGTCAAGCAGGAAAAAAGGGAAAATCTTTTTCTTTCACTTGTGAGCGATGTTGTAATTTGTAAGAGCTGTAATATGATTTCCTTTATAAATGACCAAACCGAGTTGAAGTCAGTTGTATTGTATTGTGGCTCAGGTGGTAAAGCAGGTTGTCTAATGACCTAAAGGTTGATGGTTTCAATCCCGCTCCGGCCCCAGTCAACTGTCGTGTCCTTGGGCAAGACACTTTACCCACCTTACCTCCAGTGCTGGCATCACTGGTTGATAAAGGAAACGGCTTAATTACTGTATAGTGTAGTATATAATAAATGACTGTATAGTATATAATAAATGAATGTATAGGATAGTATATAATAAATGAATGTTCAGTAATCTACCTTCCACAGAGGAAACATACTGAAGAAAAATAACAACTAATTCTGCTGTGAGTACCTGACATAGGCAATAAAAACAATCAGAAAAATCAAATTTTACCTTCAGAGACAAAAAAGCTGGCAGTGTAGAAGCTGGTTCTGACAGCATTGATGGAGTGAACCATACCCGGCTTATCTATCCACTCAAAGGGGCTTTTTTCTGGATGCCACTGCACGGCATAAAATGGGTATCTGTAAGCTACCAGAAACAAATACCAGAAACACTGTCACAAACTCATCATTTTAACTTAAACTAATAAGGTTCACATTATCATTATCAAAACTATTTATTAAAATGTATTATATTGTTATTGTTATATTTCCCCCTCAAAAAAAAGGAAAAAAAAGAAGAAATATGTTCTTCATTTTAGAAATGTGCAAATATTTTCTGTCAGAAAAAGTTTAATTGTAAGATGGTGGCGCCATCTAGGGGACGGATATCCAATTACATCTCTCCATTTTCAATACCCGCTAAATTCAATTAAGGATTTTTTGGTGCTGGAGCAAAGAAGTGTCTAAATGCTGAACTCCAAGTTAATATGTGTTTCCTGCATGGTGCATTTATAGAAATATTTTGTGTCTTTTACAATATCAAATGGCACCATAAAATGAACAGCATTCAGACTAGAGCACTCAGTGAAGAATGATACCTTCCATGGTGGAGATGAACTCTTTCTTTCCATCACTGTTAGTGGACAGGACTTTGTAAAACCTCCTCAGCTTGGCATTTTGGCTGTAGTTCTATGCAGAAACAAAGATTTCAAATTGATTTAGATGCGGCAGCCCATAAAACATGCTATTCAGGAAGTATTTTGTATAATTTCTCATTTTCATTTTTCACGCTGGAACCCAATATATTTACAATGAAGATTTTAGGTTTTAAGCTGAGACTTAATCGTATAAAACAGCTTGCATTGCTCAAGCAGACAATATAAGAATATTTCAATTCAAGCTCAATGTATCAGGGATCAATCTAATGGTGTTCACCTGCTATCGCTTTCATTACCACTGGTCTAGGCCTTTCATAGCTTCTTTATAAGCTGGGTGAAACTAGCTTGCATCAACATTTTCTGTTTGTTTTTTGATCACAACTTAAACTTATGCCATGGCAATAATAAAATATTGATTAGAATGGTGATAACAGAACATGAAAAAGCACTCATGCAGGCACGGTGGCCAAGTAGGAAGGAGTTGGTTTTGTAAAACAAAAACCATTGGGGTTCAATCCCCATCCATGCCTCTAAATCTCAAGTCAGTAAGGATAAATGTGATCCATATGTATTAACCATTAAGGAAGGAAAGAAAGTAACATGGATGCTTAAACATATCAACTTAGTGTGGACAAGTTCATTATCCAAATCCTGAATGAACCTGGTGGAAGCTATAAAATACATGTCCTTGTTATCACTTTTTTTTGTGTGTCCTATTGTTACTTGTCTAATGTTCTTTTACATTTCTAAAATGATTTACAGATTATTTAAAAATCTAGCTGAGGTAAAGTCAGGATTCTGAGACAGAAAGTCCATCCATCCATCCATTTTCTGTACCGCTTAATCCAATTCAGGGTTGCGGGGGGGCTGGAGCCTATCCCAGCAATTAT
>JBBBVU010000003.1:9429738-9443205 GCA_037177055.1 Atherinosoma microstoma
GGTCATCCTGCAGCCATCCTTGAAATGTAATAGTTCCAGAGAGATAAATGTGCTTTGGTCCTGAGAAAAGGCGCATCCAGCATGGATGATGTAATGTGGCTCAGTGATGGACAGGGAATGTCCAACCTGTTGCACGTAGGGGACCAAAACCACTTGGACATACATCGGAATAGTAGTTAATATAACTTTGCAACAGAGGTCCCATATCACGGCAGAACTCTAAAAGGGATCTCTTTTAGGAAGCGACATCGGATCGGAAAGGATCTCAGCGATCAGATCAGCTGATCCTCTGATGAACTCACAGCGGAGCACAATTTCAAATGTTATTTGTTAATGTCAGATCTTTGGTGTTTTGTTCTCACCTGTCTGTCCTTTCACAAGTGTTTTTTGTAAGTTTTGAAACCATTTAAGCTACACGTCTGTTTATTTTCACTAAAAGATTCCTAATTGAATAATTATTATTCCAACAAAAAAAAAGAAAAAAGAAGAATGACTGACAAATGCTGAGACAGCTGCAACACCTGCAAAAATAATGCAGTTCCCCTGTTCTACCACTAGATTCTGTGCGTACGCATGGTCGGTGCTGTTCTTATATTGAGAAAATTTCTAAGTATAAGTACATAATGGTAAATTCCACACTTTGCGTGAAAATGTTCTCACACAAAAATCTGTGCGTAAGAACAGTTGATAAAGAGGGCCAGTGCCAGTGTTGTGTCTTTACAAGTCTTTATTTTTTGCCTCAGTTCTATTGTTTTTTTGTCCCTGGGTTTCCTGCCATTTTGTTACTTTTTGTAAGTGAATAAAATGAACATCAACCACATCCACCTTCACCACAACAGAGAGGCAGAGGGCAGGATGATTTGCTGCAAAATGCCTGAGCCAGGACTCAATCCTAGAAAAGCTGCAGCTGTACCTGTTCATCCGACCTGGCGACCCATTCAACCAAGTCTAAAGGAAAAGTGTTCATGCTCATCACAACAATCCCCCAGTAAGATAGGTTAAAAAAATGGCTGTTATAAAGAGACCAGAGGCAAGTAAAGACAAGCTCAGGTTACTGCATTTCAACAACTTTTTTGTGTTTTACACATACAATCCATGGATAATGTCTCAAATGGTTATTTTTTTCTATTTGATAAAGCCAGAGGTGGAAAAAGTACTGAAAAATTGTAACTAAGTACAAGTATCTTTACTTTGCTTAAATTCTACTCAAGTAAAAGTAAAAGTACCCATCTAGAAGTCTACATGAATAAAAGTAAAAAAAATACTTGATTTAAAATGTAATTTAAGTAAAAGTTACTTAGTTACTTTTATCATTGATATCATGATGGCATATTTTGCTTAACGAGGATGGTTTTAACTAAACAATGAATATAATGATTGGGATGCACAGAAAAAAAACACATGGCGTTATGCTGAACATCCCAGAAGCAGATTGACTGCGGAGACTGACAATCCGTGGCGTTCGGCATGACGCCATTTAGGTTTTTTTCTCTCCTTTCATTATTTTTTTACTCAGTAATGGGGGAGGTTTCCAATGTAGTGAAGTAAAATTGCTTGGGTCAAAATGTACTTGAGTAAAAGTAAAATCAATTATCATTTCTGGTGAGAATCTCACTTTTGAAAGCAGAAAACTAGCATGGTTTCAGCACAGAGTGGGGGAGGGGGTCCAAGGCTTTTTAGTATTTGCATGAAGGGGGTCCTCAAGGAAAATAGGTTGGGGGACCACCGCTCTAAGCTACAGTTTTGATCAGGTATAAGTAACTTAAAGACTCATAAGTTTGGGTGTACAGATGTAGAGATGTTGACTCTAAATAGGTTTTTCAGATGTATGTTCCAGATACTCTTTTAGGTCTGAATGGGTTAAACCGGATGATAATAAGCAAGAACAGCAGCATCCACAGCTGACACTGCGAGCTCTTGAGTGCGTCTCCCCCAGCTCACTGACAAAGCCCCATCAATACATCAATACATCACTTATTACTGTCCTCACTACCACCATCACAAAGATAGATGAACTTGGACAACCTCAACAGAGAAAAGGTTGGCAGATATAAATATGAATTGTCAGCCAGCCTTTTTCCCCTCACACTTTTCCTGATTTGGAGTTATATATGTCTTAACAGGAGTTATGTCAAATAATGTCAAGTAACTAATGAATCTAAGAAAATACAACAGGAGCCACTGAGAATGAAAACCAGTCACCATCATTAATTCATGAATAGCTCGACAACACAGTAACCTGCATTGATTTACGTGTAGTTGAGAAAAAAGAAAGGGAAAAGAAAAAAAGGAGTGAACTACCAACATCAGGCACATACATTAGGAAAAAACTGATCATGATAGACCTCCAGGGCACCACCTCCCAGCTACAGGCTGATATCCTGCCCCTCCACGGCACGGAAGTTCCTCTCAGGCATTAAGCTGGGAAGACACAAGATTACAAGCTTAGAAGGGCACGGGAAACACCAAAAGGTCGAAGCACAAGCCACTGATCAATAGAGCAATCAACTGAGACTCCAAGACTGCCGCACCTACATGACCAACAGAAAACCTACGACTCAATGCTCCACTCATCAATATTTTACAAGACACTGATGACCTTTGTCAACTACTTAATGCGGTTGTGAAAACCAACATTGTAAGCCATCATAATACATGTCACCATCAGGTGTGGTGTAGACTGGTGGTGTGTTTATAAGCCTTAACCCTTTCAGTCACATCATCATAAAGAATATGGATCCAGAAGTGGAACAACAGCTGAAACAAGGTATTTCTGATCTACAGACAGTTGGACATCATACAGCCTGGTAGCATCATGCCAAAGATTGATCATGTTCAACTTTGACCGTTAAGAGACAAGACAGTTTTGAGTGACTGCAAGTGTTTTAATGAGTCTGCCATCTGTTTTATCTTCCATCTTTGACATTATGGACAGGGTTCCTGATGCCACTTTATGGACCCTCTTAATAACTTTCACTGGAGTTCTGTGATGCCTGCGATGCTTCTTTTTGCACCAAAAAGGAACAGCTTGAATATAATCAGTTAATTTTCCCTCAAAGCTCCACCCATACTTCATTCTAGGTCCAGCATTTCTCAAAACATCTGGGTAGGTTTGGTTAGTGTTGGACCTTTATCTTCAGATCTCTCTGTTTATCTCTCCCTCGGAAGCTATAAGGTTTCTGAAAAGACTATATGTCACAATTTCCTGCAAAGACATGTAACCTTGCTCCAATATTCACCAAAGTCGTATCATTCCAGATGTCTTGTGCATCATTACACATATCTCCTGAATTCAACCTGACACTTTGGACATAATTGGGATCTTTGGGAACTCCGCTAGATTTGAAGAGATAGGGAAAAGGAAATGTCCTGCAGCAACAAAGAATGAGTTCATGACTCGTTCACCAGCTGTGACAATGGTTTATACAACCCATAGATGTGTGTCTAGGGTCTCATTGCAGACTTCCTTGTAGTTTCAGAAGGGATAAATGTGCCCTTTATGAATTCAAAAACACTTGAAAAATATTGATAAACCTGCTGTGGAAATGAAATGATAAATGAACTGAAAAAATAAGAGATCCAGAGAAAGTGTAAAGGGGAACAAAATACTGAGATAAGGGGCAAGAAGACAAGGGAGGAGAGATGGAGAGAGACATTGTAATGCAAGGAGGAGCATATGAGAATGAATTAATGAATGAATGAGTAAAAGAGAAGTGACTGGACTCTGGAGTGAGAGAGCAAGTCGGAGAGAGGGAGCATTGCTGCAGCGGGACCGACTGTCACACGAACTGTCAACGGGGTCGTTGTTGGGGAGCAGCAGCTACTCGCCGTTGACGACACACAGACCGGGAGTAGAAAGACGTGAAGAGAAAGTAGTAGAGGAGGAAAAAAGAAGAAAGAGAGGGAAACGTTTGGCTAATTCTGCAGGGGCTGCTCTGAGCCACCACCTCCATCGGACGGGATCTACTGCCCTCATCACTTCTCATCATCATTATCACCCTCATTCTCATCATCAGGACCTATCTTCCTCCTGTTCTTCAACAACATGCCAGGCTGGCGGCGGAACCTCACTTTTTGCCTGCAAAGGATGCACGAGGAAGGTAGGAGAGCAAATTATTGAGCGCATGTGTTTGCGTTAGCGCGTGAGAGTGCGTGTGCACGCGGGTCCGTGTTGTTTAAAACCTGAGCTGAAATGTGAGCTTTGTTTCAGGAGACACTTTCAATCTTTCTGCTTCACGTGTTCGGAGTTTTATGGATCACTGGAAATGCGCGCGCGCACTCTCCATGTGTGCGCATGTGTTGCGGTGAATGAGTAGCACCTGCAGCTTTGTTAATTGTGTTGGTGTGTGAGCATGTGTGTTTATTTATTTTTTGGTACTTATATGTGTGTGTGTGTGTGCGCGCGTGCGCACGGACACGCTTGGACTGTTGTATCCGCTCGCCATGCGCACACGTGTCATTACTGATTTGTTCCGCCGTTTCAGCAGAGATTGCGCGAGGCTACTGATGCTGGCAGGTCAGGGTGCCTGTAACACGCACGCGCGAGAGAGGGGGCGACACGCACACAGAGTCTGCGTGTTTGGTCCTGCAGCATGAACACGGGGGGAGGCAGACAGTGATGATGTTGGTCAGCTACACTGTGCCCGTGCGTGCTTGATGGTGCTTATTTGTGAATGTGTGCAGATGAGAACGCAGGCTGTGTGTCGCTTGTGACAAAAAGACAGCCTTGTTTTGGCAAAGGCACGAAGAGGAGAGTTTTTCTACGTCAGCAGCTCATTGAGACACTTTGTGTTTCTCTATTTGTTCTTTTTAGGTCGAACATTCACTCAGAACTTTAGTTTTATTGATCTACGGGACTGTATAAAAGTATTGAGCCACCTCATAATTTCTATAGATTTAGCTTCCAAGCAGCCAGACTTTCTTGCAATCTTTGAAAGTGGTTTTCTTGTTTCTGAAGGTCTCTCAAAGTTTTTCTTTGGAGATTTTCTGCTTTTTCATTGATTTTCAGTCCAGTCCTTGTACCTAACCAAATTATGAATTTTTAAGGTAACCAACTTAACTCTGAAGGAGTCATTCAAACATTAAAAGAAAGTTTGTAACTCAAGGGATGAACCAGTGTTGTCGAGATATAATAGACAGTTTAGCAAATAGACCATTTTAAATAGTTACCGGCAGCTTGGCACAAAGACACATAATTTATTCTCATTTCTTTAGTAGCATTGATGAAAAGTCTCAAAGATAACACAGCTTGATCCATAGAAAAAAGTTTTTTTGCAGCAACAAGTTGATTCCCTAAGAGCTATTAGCTAAAAACTTGGCATATCTCAACATGGTGTGCAGTCTGTCCTTAAAACATTTGAAGGAAACAAAGTGGACAAGTAGAGGACAAAGAAGTGTCAGGACTAAAAAACTATCTGCAGATGAACAGGATCTGACAGTGATGTCCTTTAGGCAGCACACTTTGGTGCTCCCTAACAACGGCATCTGCATCCGTCAGCATCTGTCTTGCGTCCTTGTCTTTTGTCTGGGCTCTCTCCAGACAATAAAAGTCAGTTCAGTGTTGACTCGTGTCTTATCTCTTGCTCTGTCCCTTTCTCTCTTTCTTTTCTTCTCTTCCTCCGATAATGTATCTGATAATGATAATGTCTCTTGGGTTTCTTTGTTGAGTCAGCCATGGTGCCTGTCCAAAATGGTCAGTGTGTTGATATCCAGTAGCAGTTGTGTGACACAGTGCTGTAAAGCAAAACACAGCTGTCACATTGTCCCCTGGGCTGGAAAAAAAAGTTGTGAAGTGCAGTTTCTCAGCTTCAGGATGCTGCAGGACAACACAGTTCAGGAATGTACAAAATGAATGTCAGTGTGAATGTCATCAAGATGAATCCTCGAGAGCCACAGTCCTGCAGGTTTTAGATATTTCCCTGCTCAAACACACCTGATTTGAATAAAATGGATCCAACATCGTTTCAAGCTCTATTGAATTGTGCAAAGCCATTTTTTTTTTTTTGCCGTAAACAATATGTCTACATTTATACTTGAATATGTTTTTTTTGCTTAACTTATTTTTTGTTTTCCTGATGATATAAAGTAATTGTGAGTGGCTCAAAAGTCTGAAACTGTATTCAAAAACAGTAATACATCTCAAATTAACAGCATAGTCTTTTTATTTAAATGTGACAATGGCAAATACCTGTATTGTTTCAGCAAAAGTCACCAGTGGCCTTCTTGCTGTGGTGCTTACGAGCACACCACCATGCAGCCCCAACTTGAACTTAACTTCCTCTGGACAAGGCCTATTTTTTCCTCCTACTCTCCAAAATGACATGCAAAATAAATGAAGCATATCTTTACAACTACAAGGGCTCTATGTATAATCTTTGTCTCAAAAGAAAGGCGAGGCATGTCAGATTACTACAGAAGAGTCAAAATCAAGATATGGGTCACTGTGTCAGATTAAATTCACATGGAATACAGTAGAAAATGTAAATGGTTATCTCCTCCTAAAAGGAAACCACATAACTTTCAGTGAATACCAGAGGATAGCAGCTCAGTTAATCTAAGAATTAGTAAAGTCTCATGAGGAACTGTGCAGAAAGTGAACCTGATCAGTTTTACACATGTTTTAACAGAAGTGTTACATAGGTAAATATCTCAGGAACCAATCAGCCGATTTTGATATCAATGGTCAGAAATAGGAAAATTAAGTGATAGCCCCCAGATTCCACTTAGAGACACAACAAGGATCCAGAAATAGGAGTGAACCCCCAAAATATAATATCGAAGGAAGAGGGAATAGTTCACTATAAAACCTCCTTCATCTTCATGTAAATGATCAGGACCTTCATGATTGATTACAAACAAAAGCAGAGTCATAGGAGAACACATTAGCAGAGTTTTTTTGAGGTGGAATAAAACTTTTGACCACAAAACAGTAAAAGTAACACATGATGTATGACTCTTTTTATTTGCTACTCTTTGGCTGAGTTTTTGTCACATGGTGATGAGAGAGACATCATTGTAATTCGCAGAGTCTCTGCTTTTACATGACACCTATTTTGTGTAGCCAGTGCTGTTCTCATGTTTTTTTACATTCCCATAGAATTGCTTGGGGTTTTAATTGTGTTTTTTTATGGGTGGCAGTGCTTGATAGAGTCTTTTAAGCTGAGTTTCTCCCTGCGATTTTGGTAAATGTTAGGATTGGTGCTTCCTAGCGTATGCAAAGATCTTCTTTAATGCACACATATCTCATCCTGCCCCTGTACAGGGGCCTCTAGTCAAGATGACGTTAAAAGAATGCTTGTTCAACAGGATATAACGTGATAACTGAGCTGTAGCTAAGGAGGAAGGGCAGTCGTCTGCCAACCGAAAAGTCGGTGGATCCATTCCAAGCTTCCCTGACTGCATGTCGATGTCTCCTTGGGCAAGACACTGAACCCCACGTTGCCTCCAGATGTGCCTATCTGGGTATGAATGTGTGTGTATGGTTAGAATCACTTAGTATGTTCCAATATAAGTACTATATGAGTGTGTGTGTGAATGGGTAAATGTGACATGTAGTGTCAAGGCGCTTTGAGTGGTCATGACTAGAAAAGTGCTAGTACAAGTTACCATTTACTTGAGAATGTGTAATGTGTAAAACCTCAGCAAAACGCTGAATAATATTATCCTTTGTATATGTACACTACTTATGAACACAGTTGAATATTCTTTGAAATTTAGGTGGATTGTTTTTCATGTTTTATAGTGTTCTGGTGAAGGAGAACCAACTAAAATAGACTTAAGTGTTGGGCAACCCCTCTGGACTTTCAGTGGCAGTGCAGAGCCTTTGGTTGCTGCTTCATTGTTCTGAAGCTTGATTGTCCACATCTTAGAAGATTTTGACTTTAGGAAGCTGCTGCATGTTCCCATGCTCATGAGCTTTTACATCTATTTCATTGGGATGCCCCCCCCTTATTTTTACTTTTCTGAATTAACATGCAGCCCTGAAGCTGAGCTTTATTTTCAGTCACTGACCTTATTGATGCTCTCTATTGAATGACAAAAATGTGATGAAACACCCCCACAGCTCAGAAGAGTCTGTTTTAACCGTCTGTGTTGACATAATGAGATTTTAAACTATCACACTGATTGTAATGTTTGTGTAAATGACAGGAGCAGCTGCCTTTTCTGGAACAACAAGCTAATGTAGACAACCCTCTAACCATGTATATCTTGCGATAGGAAATCCTCTGTTTTCTTAATCCATATATATGTGTATGTGAGAGAAATGTAGTGGGTGGGTAAGTACGAATAGATGTCCAGGATGGATTCCAGTCAGTGTGTGAGTTAAAAGGGAGCATAGAAAAGAGTAGGAATTGTGTATAGTACGGGGCAAAATCACTCATTTATTGCATGTGAACAAGGGATGCTCTTAATACAATAGTAGTCAAGGTATCTGCTGTCTAATGACAACTGGCTTTATGGATCAGGCTTTTAATGACCTATTTCTGCTCCAAGGTTAGGAACATACAGAATGTGAAGTTGAGTGTCATTTAAAACCATTAATAAACTGCATCAAGATCCTCCTGCTTTATAAACAAAGTAAATAAGTCAAAACATAAAAGAAACCTCTCCTTCCTGTGGATAAATCTTCTTACACATACAAGTGCGTCAAAAATACCACTTAAAGGTGCTCTAATCAGTCAGTTCATCCCAGACAAATTGCTTACAGCTTCTTCAGTTTAAACTAAATTTGAAATCTAAGTATTTCTGGGTCTTGTTGATGAGAGATGATAAGATGGAGTAAGAGATGGGCTTCATCAGCAGTAATGATGACATTATTTTGGTTCATTGTAAAGAGGATTGCTCCACTTACATTCCAACCCCTTGGTCATGAGATTTGGGTTACGATTGAAAGAATGAGTTTCCTCCTGATGGCAGGGTTCAGCCTCAGAGACCGGGTGAGAAGCTCGAGCATCTGGTGGGAGCTTGGAGAAGAGCTGCTGAGGTGGATTGGGTATCTGATTTGGATGCCTGGAGATTTACAGGCACATCCAATTGGCAAGTGACCCTGGGGGCAGACACGGAACACACTGGAGGGATTACATACACTGTAAAATGTCACATTAGTTTTAAAAGAATATATTCAGTGAATATAACTTATTTTAATCTAGTTGTTATTAATCTTAATCTTAAATAAGTCTTGTAAACTTTGAAGTGCAAAAGGTTGAATAATTTGTTTACTTAAGTTGAATCAATGTAACTAAGATGAGAAATAGGGTGATGGTGGGTGATGGGGGAGGGCTGTTGCATAATGCTGTTGACTTCAATTAAAAGCAAATTAGAGGTAATTAATTGTATGTAACTTCGCACATTTACTTTTATTTTTTGAAAGCAATAAATTACCAACCAATTTTATTTATTTGGTTGTTCAATATTTCAAATGACACAAAATGGTTCCTA
Source organism: Atherinosoma microstoma (assembly GCA_037177055.1). Classification (NCBI taxonomy): domain Eukaryota; kingdom Metazoa; phylum Chordata; class Actinopteri; order Atheriniformes; family Atherinidae; genus Atherinosoma; species Atherinosoma microstoma. The sequence goes on from JBBBVU010000003.1 coordinate 9,439,177, forward strand.
ATGATTTCAGTAAGAGACAGAAAGTTGAATAAAACAATTTCCATTTTCCAATCACACAAATCCAAATGTCATAAAAACATCATCTCATGTCACCCATGATGATCTCTACCTCCAAAGCTCCTTGTGTGAAGAAACCACACACCAAAACATTTTGTGTTTACCATATTGGCCTAATTGTCATCCATAATCCACCTTTATGTTATACACATAAAAATACAGTTTACCTGTAATAAGTTGACTGATGATGAAAATGAAGGATCTTTAACTAATGCTGGTGATGTCCTATGACTGCTCTCAAGTTACTGGGAATGTTTACTCAGGCAGATGCTCCACCGTGACCGAGATGTCTGTAGTCTGACATTTGTTTAGTAAAAACCATGCCCACACAAAGTTCCTGTATCAAGAACTATTTTTAATTCGTCAATTACTTTAGACATGGTGAACCTGAAATCAGTACTGTAGCTGAGAGCGGTTGTGGTTGCATGCTTTTTTTGTGTTGAGGTAACAATGACTGTTTTCCCATGATAATGGGATAATTTATCTGGCTTTTATCTCTGGCAATGAAGTTTTACCAATGAATGATTCACAGAATTACTATTATTCTGTCACTACGAGAAAACAGTACTCATAATCTTGAAGTAATCTTGACAATTAACTTGTTATTTGGAGATCACAGTTAAAAGAAGAATATTAGTTGAGCTTGAAAATAAAACCAAAATTTTGTGAAGTATTTCTTTTATTTGATGTGGAATTATCACATCAAGTTTCATCCACAATCTCATGTACTTACAGCATAATCAAATTTATCAAGTTCTACAAACTCAGATCATCCCAGTTTATTGTGCACAATCACTCAAATAAAGAAAAAATTATTTGAGGAAACGAGTTTGAGCAAAGCCAACTTGTTGTATTTTACAGTGTAACACAGGCACCTCCAGGGCCAGCAGCCCTTAGTAAGACAGCCAGCCGAGATGCTGAGTCAATGGACCAACCTTAAAAGTATTTTCCTTTTAACATGAGCCATTGTGTGTGCCTGCAGGCAGGGGCGTTGCCAGCCTTTGAGGACACCCTAGGGCTTAGCCCAGAGAAGATGTAAATGAAAAAAGGAGTCGATGTAGTTTTTTTCTTTGCTTTTGTTTTTCTTTTAAAAATGTGTTATACAAGACTTAAGTAGACATAATCCAGTTGCTAAATTTTCATTTAATTTCAATATGCAGGAACTACAGAATTAGCAATAAAATGTTTACAGGGCCCATACCAGATCTGACTACCCGAGCACATTTAGTACCTACACCAACCGAGCTTCAATTTAGCTTATTAGAAACCTACGGATCATGTGACGGAGGCTCTGTCCATTCAATATACAGTCAATAGGTGCTATGGAAAACAGCGTAAACAGCCTGACACCCAGTAACGTCATTTGACGCTAGCGACAGGGCTAATCAGGCCTGCTTCCTCCTCAGAGTCTAGCCAGCCCTGTGTAGTAGGTTAATCCAGTTGTGAGTGAGTGAGTGAGTGAGTGAGTGAGTTAGCGTGCGTGAGAGCCTGTGGCTGATGAGAAACAGTGGAGTGGAGCGACTGGAGGAGCAGGTGGCAGTCAAGTTTAACAGCTAATGTACAGTTAGTACATTGGTTTTAGACTCAAAACATCTGGGGCAGAAGCCCCAGGAAAATCGGCTGGCGACGGCACTGTGTGCATGCGTTTGAGACCCTGAGTGTGTGCATTGTGTTTGCAGATAGACAGAAATGACCACTGTGTCATGCATTTATAAGTAGCTTTGCCACCACCATGTAACAAATCTTTGATCAAAACATCTCATTCCCTTGTTGAAGGACAGATTATGGATAAGCACGCCAGTGTGAATGAGTTTATTTGTGTATGTTTGTGTTTGTGTGTGCCAGAGAGAGGAAAGCGAGGGAGAATATTTGCAAGTGCTACACTCATCCATCATGGAGATGATGGGGAGGAATATAAGGGTTCGAAATAAAACTGGCCTTCGTGATCTGCATGAAAGATTGAGGAGAGGGACTAAAAGAGAATGAGAGCGAGAAAAAGGCAAATGAAAAGAGTGGTGGAGAATTTGAAGGGGTGAGATAGGAGGTTGGTTTCTAGTTCTTATCAGCTGAAAGAGGAGATCCCATTAATCAGGAAACTAGAAGATCAAATACAGCGCTGGTTCGTAGAGAGGATGTCTGACTGTATGTGTGTGCAGGCACAAAAACCTGAGCATGTGACTGAGCACCAGAGGCAAAAAGTTCTCTTTTAATAAGGATTATTGTTATCGCTGATGGATTAGGAGTGGATGAAGAGGCTAGGAAAGGGAGGAGAAGGTTGACACAAGTCACGTTGTAAAAGCAGAGCACTTTAGGTGTTGGCAACTTTTACTATTAGTACACCAACGGTGAGTTTATTTATTGGCATTAAAAAGACAATTAATAAGAAAACAGCTTGATTATTATTGTGTCGGGAACAGGAAGAAAAACAGGAGCAGCTGTTGAAAATCCTCATTGATTTTTAGGGTCAGCATGGTGGTAAGCAGTTTGATGATGCAGAATTTGAAATGATTCTATTATATCCTTGTTTAAATGTAAGTGTAAATGACTGATGCAAATGCAACATGATTCATTACTCATCTTTTCTTGTTTTGCTAATTTAGCCAATTAATCTTCATGTTCATGAACACAGTTAATCAGCATCAATAACTGCTAAATCATTTACATCGTCTGTCAAGTAAAAATGTCAGGCGATAGTCTCAGTTTCTTTAGTGAGACAAATTCCTGCTTCTCTAATTGACTATTGAGTGGATGTTCTACATTAGTGGGACCGTTGAGCACATGCACTGTGGCTTGTTTTTACAGTCAGTATTACTGTGAAAGTGTATAGCATAAAGCTACCCAGTTACAGAGTCAACAGATGTTTAGGTGATGTTGAGACAGATTAGATCAGAAAGATTTCATGTGGTTAAAGCTATGAAACAATGGGCACATAACAGTATTATGGATAGAGCCTTTTACTCTTATAGACACTTGACTGATCTTCAGCAGCAAATGAATTTCCATCATTGCTCTGGTTGATGTGTTGTCTGGTTGAACAGAACTTGCATCTACTTACAGACTGTGATGTGCTCCAGAGAGCTTGTTTGTTGACTGCAAACTTTCTGAAAAACCACTTTACATTTAATTGGATAAAAATCCACAAACTTCTTTAGAAATCCAAATGATTTGTTATACTACGTTATAAATTATTTTTAATAAATGTATCAATAAAAAGCCCTACTACATCATTATAATTTCCTTGAAGGAATAAGCATTTTCTTAAAATAGGAAAAGGAAATAAATGAACTAAAGAATTTATCTTTTTGATTTTTCAATTAGCAAAGATTCTGTTTCCTTTTTGCACCATTGTTAAAGTTTTTTTACTGACACTCAGTGTTTTGTAGAAATGTCTGCAAATTGCCTCTGATACCACCCTAAAGACCGTGCTTCAAATGCAGCTGATCAATATTAAAATAACTGTGATTATTGAAGCTGCACATAAGCAATTGAAATTGTGACTGAAGGTAAGGGGTATCCTTCACAAAGGCTGACCACCGTTAACAGCAGACATTTTAGGTATCAGATGGCAATATAAACAAGCACACTTCACTTCTTCTTTGGCTCAAGCAGACAAGAAGCTCCACCAGTTCTGTTCTCTTTTACTTTTCTAGTTATCCTACACAGAGTTTTAAACCCCAGCCCCCGATGTAAGCAGTTCTTGCTTCCAAACCAGCAAAGAGCAGATGCCATTCTAATCTTTTAAGTGTGAACTTAGTTTGAGATTGGACCCTCACACTGAAACAACCCCGGAGCTAGGGCTGGGTGACATGATTTAAGTAGATTTTTTTCTTTCTAAAAAATATATTAAGCTTATTGAAAACAACATTAAATTGAATGATTTTGCATGTAAATGGGAATCATATCTATCTATCTATCTATCTATCTATCTATCTATCTATCTATCTATCTATCTATCTATCTATCTATCTATCT
>JBBBVU010000003.1:9458264-9487049 GCA_037177055.1 Atherinosoma microstoma
GGTGTGTTTCAGCAGGGACACTTCAAAAACCTGCATGCACACCGGCCCTCGAGGAACAGGATTGAGGATCCCTGCTTTAGTAGACTAGACTACTGTAACACTGTCCTTACAGGTCTCCCTAAAAGTCCATCAGACAGCTGCAGTTAATCCAGAATGCTGCTGCTTGAGTCCTCACTAAAACCAGGAAAGTGGATTATATAACACCAGTCCTCAGATCTTTACACTGGCTTCCTGTTTGTCAAAGAATCTACTTCAAAATCCTGCTGCTAGTTTACAAAGCACTAAATGGTTTAGGGCCAAAATACATTCAGGAACTTCTGGTTTGCTATGAACCAACAATATCCCTCAGATCATCAGGGTCAAGTCTACTTCAGTACCCAGAGTCAGAACTAGACATGTAGAGGCAGCGTTCAGTTTTTTATGCTCCTCACATGTGGAACAACCTTCCAGAAAACTGCAGGTCTGAATCAACGGAAAATATGTTTTTTCACTCTGATACTTGTCTGTGTTTTTGTAAAACATACATGTGTTTGGCTTTTACATGGTACTGAGACAAATTAAAGATGAATATTTCACCCTTTCCTTCTCACTGATCTAAAAAACCGGTATTGGTCTCTAATCACAGCGACTGTAAAAGTGGCAGTAATTGACATCAGTTGATAACTCCTCCTGGTTCTGATTGGTCATTTTCATTAAGGTGCAGAAGATTGTGCAAAATCAAATTCAAAGCACTCAGAAAAAGCTGATGTTTTTTATGTCCAGATGTTTCTGTTCATTGACTCACAGTTTCTACAAACCATCTGTTAAATTCATCATTTGCATGCTATCATAAACTCCTAGATATCTCCCATTTTTGTAATTTACATGCAACTATGAACTCTTAAAAATAAATTATACACTTCTTTACAAGTAAGTAATAAGACCTCATCATTATATGGTCTATTACTTAAACAATTTTTTTCTCTGTGTGCTTAAAGGAAAATTTAATCGTACTGCTTTGTTAAAAAGAAGCAGAACACGGAAGAAAATCTCAAGGGATGATTAAACAGAAAAGACTAATAAAACCAGAGAGAGGCGGAGAGAAAGTACCATATTTTCAGTCCCAGTGTCAAATGGAGTTGGTCGATATCACAAAAATAAAAAATGACTTGGATTGTGAATAAACAATTTCCCTGACTGCTACAAGCCATGCATTCTCAAGATAATGAAAAACCTCTGAGGAAGTTATTACCTGCAGGAGAGATTAATTTGAATTCCGATGATGTTTACATTTAACTGAATAATGTATGATTTATTCTTTCCTTTGAAAAGAAAACATATTTACAAGCTATTATGACACTTATAATATCTAATGAGACTACAGGAAGGGTGGCTCTGCAAGGCCAATATTACATATGAATTAGGGTATAAAATGATTCATTCAACAAATATGTATTTTTTACTATTTTTATTTCAAGTGAAGTTTCAGTTCAAGAATAATTAACAACTTTATATTGTTTTGTTTTGTTTTTTGTTTTTTTTACTTTGGGACATGGTTTACATGGTGAATGAATCACATTATGCAGATGTTGATTCTTTTCAGTCTGGGAACCCAAACTGTGTGAGTGTGTGAAGGAGCTTTTATATCCTTAAATGTCCCTTAAATGCATGAAAACTGTGTCTACCTCCATGGCTATAAGTAGCACTGCACTTGTGTGAGATAACAGCAAGGACACGTGATGCTGTGGGATTGTGTGTCTATTTGTGTGGGTACTGTTTGTGTGGCCCCTTCTGCTCTGCAGTTTTTAGCTCGCTGACCTACAGACAGACAGGGCAACTCCACAGAGAGTTTTGCCTTTTGGCCTTTTCTGTTACACTCTGCGTGTGCATGAGTGCGTGTGTGTGTGTGTGTTGGTACATGGATACATGTGTTGGCATATTGTCTGAGAGTACATGTGTTTGAACCTCTTTATTCATGACAGGGTGGATTTGTAAATGTAACTCCATCCACATGAGTTTGTGACATCTTTGTTTATCTTTGTGTGTGCAAACAGTGTGTTTGTGTTTGTGTGCAAGCCCATATAAATGTGTGTCAGAGCTTATTTATTACAATGTCATCATCTAGCAAATCCAACATCTCATCTCAGCAGCTCAGTAGCCCTGCACATATTTCTATCCACTACCAGATGTTTCATGAACGTACTCAGATAAGGCTTCTGCGTGTGCTATAGTGAATAAACCTCGCCTCTACATCTTGTTCTGTAAGGATTAAATAACGAAGACCCGTGCATTACCCATTTTAATGCACGACGCAGAGACTAAAACACCACGACACGCACCACAACAGCCAGCTGATCTGAACCAGTTGAATAAGGCGTTGCTATGGTGACGTCCTTAGCAGAGTTTTATAACTGTGATTTAACTTGCCGAACTACGTGTGAACATATACGAAAATAATGCACGCCAGTTGCCATTAGAATTTTCACTGACCATGGTATAAGCATAGATATACAACGGTTGTGTTCTGTTATATGGATGAGCACCAAGAGAGGGTGCTGGAAAACTGTGCTGCGATGAGTGAGTTGTTATTGTGAAAAAGGGGAAAAAGAAAAAGCTGGAAGTGAAGCACAGAGAAGTTCTCCTGCTAGTCCTTTGACATGCGATACAAAATACCACATTTCGGCGACAAGGATGGGCGTTTACGTACCTTTACCTGCATCTTTCATGCCCTGCCCAAGCATACCTGCTATCGTCTTCACTACGTGGTGAAAGATGTTTGAGGACTACATGTTAGTTATTGGTGCTACCGGGCATAGCTGGCCTGACCCCAAGAAAACCGCTGTTCTTCTCCATCCACTCGGTACTGAAGCACAGAGACTGTTTTACACTTTGCTGGATACAGATACTACTTATGCTTCTGCTGTGGTGGGACTGAAAAAGCGCTTTGTGCCCAAAGTAAACCTGATTGCAGAATGTCACAAATTTGGACAGACGACACGGTGACCTTGGGTCTCATTTATAACCATTGCGTACACATAAAACGGGCCCTGAAAGTGGCGCACGCCACTCCCTACACAAAAGATAGGACAGGAAAATGTGTGCACCTGCATTTTGGAGACGGGGAAAATCTAGGATGCAGGTGGTGAGGTGGGGAATTGCAGCCAGACTGCATCATATTCCTCACACATTTCGTTTCACTTCACACCAAACAGCAATTATAGATCCAGTTTATCATAAACATTCAAACCAGTAATGCTATCTGTACTGCGGCTTGTAGTGAGCCAGAAATATTCCATAAACATCTTTCAATATGAAAACATATAAAACAACTCAAATCTCAAACCCATGGGCAGAGAAAAGGTCTAGGGAGCAACTAACAAATGAAATTATCATCATGGTTGGAGCCTATACCACTGATTGAAACAATTATTTTGCCAAGGTGGGAAGAAATTAGTCTCCCTCCTGGCCTACCCCCTGCCAGTTTGAGGACATGCCACTCTCAAAGATTCTACTGACCTGAAGTTCAGCTGGACTGCTGAGTCCAGTTTTGCTGAAATTAAAAGACGTAGATGTTATTTTGCTCTCAGTGCATCTGGCCTCCAAAATTGACTTAATTCTTAACCAATTTTCATTCAGCTTTCTTTATCATTAATGTGAGATATAACATATTTTGTTATCTCCTATAGTTGAAATTTCTTTGGTGGATTGATTATAGTTACCACATATACACTCACCAGCCAGTTGATTTGTTTCCACCTTGCTAGTTCCAGGTTGGACCCCCTTTTACCTTCAGAACGGCCTTAAAAATTATTGCATAGATTTGAAAAGAATTTGGAAACATTCCTCAGAGATTTTGCTCCATATTAACATGATAGTCAACAGTATCTTTGTCAGTTGCACATCCATGATGAGAATCTCCCATTCCATCACATCCCTAAGAAGCTCTATTGGATTGAGATATGATGACTGTGGAGGCCATTGGAGTAGTGTAATGATATAAAACTTTGTGATATGGTGCATTATCCTGCTGGAAGTAGCCATCAGAAGATGGTACACTGGGGTCATAAAGGGATGGACAGTCAGCAACATACTCAGGAGGGCTGTGGTTCAAACAATGTGCCAAGAAAAAACAGATATGGTATTCTGTATACCTTGGTTGGAACCAGTGGCTATTTGAATTCCTGTTGTCTTCCTATCATCTCGAACCAGTCTGCCCATTCTCTTTTGACCTTTGACATAAACAAGGCATTTTGGTCCGGGCTCTTTTGCAGACCATTCTCTGTAATCACTAGAGATAGCTGTGTGTGAAAATTCCAGGAGATCAGCAGTTTGTAAAATACTCAGACCAGCCCCTCTGGTGCAAACAATCACACCACATCCAAAGTCACTTAAATCATCTTTCTCCCTCATTCTGATGCTCAGTTTGAACTTCACCAAGTTATCTTGACCATGTCTACATGTCTAATGCATAGAGTTGCTGCCATGTGATCGGTTGATTAATTATGTTTATTAACACCAACAAAACAGAAGAACCTAATTAAGTGTCCAGTGAGTTTAACTCACAGCTTTGTGTGCACCCAGAGATATTAACAACCTAATTTAGTAATATTTCAGCCTTAAGGGGTTCCTCTGAATTTGTTGGCTTCTGTACCTCACGTTTGTTTGATATTGTGTGATTAGTCAGTTCTGTTTTTAATATGGAGCCAGTCACTTCGTCTGAATACCCTGAGACACATATAATAAGCCCACTTAAGCAAGCTGGACAAATAGCATTACTAGAGTATTGCTTCATTAATTACACATACTTTTTTTATCCTATTCAGGGTTGCAGGAGGGAACTGGAGCATATACCAGCTACTATCGAGCAAGAGGCAGGGTACAGTGTTGATTGTAAAACCTTGTCCATCACGGGGCTGTTGCAGGATATTACCATACACACTCACACTCAACCTTATTGTCAGTTTATCATCTCCATTTTACCTCGCATGCTTGTTTTTGGACTGTGGGAGTAAGCTGGTATAACCTGAGGGAAAAGCCCCAGCTGAGGTTTGAGCCAGCAGCTTTCTGTGAGGCAGTAGGACAGCCCATCGCACAGATGTAGTGTATCGATAGCATTTTGATGCCATCTTAAGCATTTGTTTATCTATTCAACAACTAGTTTTGATGTGTATTTGGGTACATGGTATTGTTAGAACACAAACTGTCCAAGTTTTGATTCTTCAGGCATATTTTTTTAACTCAACGCAACACTCTGAGGTTGCCTCCCACTACTGTATGTAATGTACCAGTTCCATGTCATGGTGTTACCACCTCTGTGCTTTCCCTATAAAGAAAACCTCACCTTTAGTCACTCAGCATACCTCCAAAAATATCCAGGGTGTGTTTTTTTTGTATCCATATAGTCAGCAGCATATTTGATATAAGATCTTAGGAGGAGATTTTTAAGCAGGGTCTTCTTTGATGCCAGCCTGTCAGACACTGGTAGTTTAAATTCCACATGACCCTGTACAGTACTTCAGTGGTATTTATTAGCTCCATTTCATGGCAGGCCATTGCCTTGAAGGTGCTTTTTTTGGTTCCTGGGTTAATCCCACATCTGAACCTGGTTCCTGTCCAATGAGGTAAACAGTTTACATATTATAATCTTTATAAAAGTGTTTCACCTTCAAAAATGTCTATTTTAACACAGTAATATGAACTGATAGTGTTGGACTTAGCAGATGGTTAGAAATTATTCTGAGCTCTTTGGACTTCCTCATCGTAGTGTGTTTTGGTCATTCCTATTGGTGCCGCAGAAAAAAACCCTTTTGTTTTTGTTTGTTTTGTTACAAAGAAGCTACCAAGTCAATACTTATCACTAACAGAACATTTTTAGCCTTTTAGGTGGAGTTATGGACCTGTGTTAATTCGAGATGATCCCCTTATCCAACTTTTATATCTCCTAAAGATACACATTATGCATCATTCACCTCCAGAAAAGTAACAGTTAAACAGAAATCAGTGCAAGCCCAAAATAGCCATGAAGAACTGTATACTAACGGTATGGTTGGACTCCTCTTCCTATAATCTCCAGCACAGTCTCCACTGTGGCTCATATGTTGTGCAAAAAGGTACAGTAAAGAAAATTTCACTCATCATGTGCCTCTGAATTTAAACAAAATATTATATTGATTCATTCAGTCCCCATTTCACTACCATTCTTAATTAGAGCCTTATTTCTGTTAAATTATGTGGCAAGTTTGCTCTTTTATTCATTCAACTGGACTCTATGCCAGCAGAATTTCTGAAGATGAGGCTCCTGCCTGGATCCCATTGCCAGCACAGTTCTTGGTGCTACTCATTTGTGTAGATGTGTTTTGTTTTACATTCTGCCTCTCAGCAATGTCAGAAAGGTCTTTCAGAAAGTCTAACCTTCGGTTTAGACTCAGGTCATATACACTAGTATATACAGTAAGGCTTTTTTTAGCTATGGAGATGTAATTATTATGACTAGTGATGCTGTTTTAATATGAACTGATGTTCCATTCAGACTCTGCAATGAGTTGCATTGTGCATCAATTTCTTATATGCACTCAGGTTAAAACTACCATCCATACAGTTTATCTTCAGCAGGAGAAGGTGGATCAAAGAAGCCTAATTATTCAAAAATCCTTGTATTTTTTTAATCACATGACTAAAAAAGAAGCATCCATTGTGAATGGTGGCTGTTGCTGGGTTGGCTTAACTGCCTATGCAGATTTCAGGCAGCTCCTTAATTAGGTTTCAGTTAATTGCACACCCACATGCAGCTTATAAGTCAATTATAAGCTAAACTGATTGTGGGCTATGAAAAGGAGTAACACATACACATTCATACAAGCATCCCCCCCCCCCGCCCCCTCAGCATGCCTTGCTGCCTGCTTCTCCTCAGCTCACATACATGCTTCAGAACTAATATTTTCCATGCTGTTGGATGTGAAATGGGATTGTCTGTTTATTCATTTCATGATTTGCTGGCAAAACAGTGGATGTTAAAGTGGCCTACATTTTTTTTGACTGGGAAACATACAACATCTTAAAACCTAATTGCTAGTTATATTTCATGGGTTGTAGGATCTGTGACATTCTATTAAAATCAGAGCTCATTTCATTGTAGCATGTAGTGTTCTTATATTACACTGAACGATTGCTGTATAAGTAATGATGAGATGTGTGAAAATCTAACTTAAAGTACATTGTAATTCATATTTAATTGAATTAATGGTGCAAGGCCTAAAATATTTTCTAAGGGAAATTAGCATGAAAGATCTTTGCAACCACTTAACAAAAATAAATTAACCATCACTTATCAAAACTATTCCAGTTTTCATTTGCTTCCTTCTGTTTATTGCCGACTGCTGAAATGTGCAATCTGGATTGAATCTTTATTGTAATGATAAAAATCATATAAAAAGGTCTACTTCTGGGTAATCCTAACCAGTTCACCCTTCTTATTTATCAAATCATGATGCCTGGTCAGAAGACCAACTTTCGAGGTTTGCTTTGAAAAGATTGGCAGTGTCAAAAATTCAGGCAAAGCTCACTGCAATGACATTTTGTCGATTAACATTAGCAATTTAAATACCTAACCATAATAGTTTCCTAACCTTAACCAAGTAATTTAAATGCCTAACAAAGTTGTTGTAGAGTGGATGTGTTGTGGTTTGAGGTGAAAGTGGTTCAGAACCCAAATGCAGAATTCAAGGCTTTAAGAAGTAAAATAACTAAAGGTACTACCTTTAACATAAACAAAGTACTTAAAACCAATAAGAAAAATGAATTAGTAGCGAGCACGTATCTAATGGCAACAAGGATCTGGCAATGAGCGATGAAAATCAAGGGGTATACGTATTGAAATGGGTCATTATGGATGCAGGTAGGTGATGAGCAACGGTACAATTGGGAAAACAATGATGTAGAGAGCAGATTCATACTTCTGACAGGGGCAATGACAGGCAGCAAGGAAAAACTAACTTAAATGGAACATAACAAAAACACACCGACTATGCTGTAATGAATAAAAAGAAGGAACTGAAACACTGGAGTCTTACAGGTGGTCTCAAACTCAATTCCCATGTTTGTGACTACCCACCCAGAATAGCCTTCCACATGCTTCCTATTGTAAGTAGTTTCCCAGTCTCAGTAGTGGCAGATTTTTTTTTACAATCCACACTGGTTAACTTCAGCTTTTGTGTTCTTCCCAAATTTTTTCCATTAAAAACGATAATAGATTTACTGCATTTGCCCAGCAAATTAGAAAAAATAGAGTTAAAATGCAATGCTGCAAAACTAATAACTCAATGTGTTAATATCTGAACACTGTGATGTAACATTTTCAGTGTTTTTCTCTTGAGGAACCATTAAAATATACCAGCTGGGAATGCAAATGTGTTGCTGGTCAAGATATTAGAAAACTAAAAAGATTAAATGTTATTTAAGCACTGTGATGCTGAATGTGAACAATATCATATTGTCACACAGAGTTGCTTTAAGAGAGTAATTGTCATACCTTTAATTGTATTTTAATTATTGTTTGTTATGAAAAGCAAAATGTCCTCAAATCTGCCAAACTCTGTAGGAAAGACAGATGCAGGCATGGTATTATTATTGCGTTCCCAAACCTCTGTGGGAGGAGGTCATTGTGGATGATCAGGTTGGCTAAATAGTCTAGATAAACTAGACACATTTTCTTTTATTATGAACATCTGATTCATTTTAACATCACCAGACCTTTTTTCTAATCACACTCAGGTAGGATGTGTTTTTCTGGCTAACCAAAGGTCCGCCATGTTAAAATCACATGTTGAATTCTCCTGTGGATGCTTTTCTGATCATACTTTATTGTGTTGGTTGTGAAAATATATGAAGACTGTTTAATGGAAAAGTTATTTTTCTCACCACGATTGGCAGGTGTTTTTAAAAAATATTTTGTCGTTTTTTGTCTGTTTTCAAGAATGAATACCAGGTCGTTGTCTGAGATAGAAGTGCTCTGTAAGTCTTTTGTCAGGATTAGTAAAAAAAAGAAAAGAACATAGTACAGTATCAGTCAGACACTTGACAGCTGTAAGAAGCTTCACCTACACGTTTAATCAAAGGGATTAGGACTCCTGCAGGTGTGTCAGCTTTCAAGGCATCTTCACATGAACCTTTGTTCACCTTGCGCTGAACTCCACACAACCTTCTGATCCCTTTATCGTGTGATAACACATCCAACTGTGCATGCAGCAGTGTTAGCACATGTACTACCCTGTGTGTGTTTGTGTAAGTGTTTATGCTTTAAGACTAGATGTTAACTCACATCTGTAGTTGCTCTGTGCACTATGCTCTATGATTTTACAATGAGAGGTGTTTTTCTTCACTACTCCTTAAGGCTGTACTCTTGTCTGCTGAAGAAAATATTTGGTTCATGTATTATCACACTATCTTCGAGGCAGCTTATGGCCTGTCTGATGATTTATGATAAGAGTTGATGCAAGGAGAAAGTCTAAAACATTTGGACAGGCCTTCTATTTAAAAAGTTGAAGATGAATGATTAAAAGTCAGGTTTGTCTTATGCTTACAAAATATTATAAACAGATGTAACAACTGTTACAGCAGAGAAACTTAAATTTCCCGTCTTCACACAATTAGACCTTTTTAATGGCTTATTAAATACTTTCAGTTCTGACAATGTTATGATGAGCAGCCTTTCAACCAACACGTAATGGTAAGATATAGAATAGCTGTCTGCTGTATGTGAAAATGAGCAGCTAAGCAATCAACTAAAGAATGTTTTTGGACACAATAAAGACCTATGTTGTATACCTTAAAGGTGTTCTTGAGCATTTGTTCTTCAGGTATTGATTTAAGAAAGCTGAAAAAGTAAAAGGGAGAAAAGAATGTGTCTGCATATGAACAGGATCTGATATTGATGTTCTGAAGAAATATGAAAAAATTCTAGGAAAGGCTTGACACAACCTGTGTCAGGCTGCTTTTCCACTCATTTCCCTCCAGTCCTTGTAGCCGGCATTTTCAAAGTTCATTTTCAGAATTCATTTTTTGACCAATTTACTGACCGATGAATCATCTACAGTGGATGAACAGTACCTGAAAATTATGTCCTGAAGAAATAGAAGAAACAAATTGAGCAAAGACTTGACACAAGACCTGAGAAATGCATCTGTACCTTTAGTTAATCCACTCTAGTGTTTGCCGAAGGCTCCATGGAAGGAGCACCACTGAACTTTTTGATTTTCACACTTTGGTACCCCCTAACGAAGGCTCATTTAGCATCTGTCTTGCATCCTGTCTCTCAACTGAGCTCTCTGGGCTCTCCAGACAGTTAGGTTGCATTTACACCAGCATTTTCCATTCGAATCCTAGTCCATTTGCTCGGAAAGTCCGCTTCGTCTGTAGAATTGTGAATGTGCAAACGCAGGTCTTGTTTTGCTTCAAGCGGACCAAATACAGGAAGCTGACTACAAAACAAAGTGCATCGTGGGTTCAGTGCGCAGCTTCGTGGGTAAAAACAACCAAAACATATGCGCATGTGGGATTATAGGCAGCTCTGGGCTGGAGTAATAGCTTGCGGTGTGGTGGAAATTATGTAACAGAGGAGAGTTTGCAGTTCAGAGTCTGACAAAGGTTTATTGCTTGATCAAGGAGAGAGCAGCACAACACAAAATCCAAGCTGTCATTCCGACCTGACTGAGTATTTATATATGTCTTCACATTCACAATGGCCCTCCCTCAACCGCCGCTCTGTTGAGGTGTAAAACAACTTTATGACACTATTCATACCATGGTCAGTGAGAATTCTAATGCCAGCTGGTGTGCATTATTTTCATATATATGTACACGTAGTTCGGCAAGTTAAATCACTGTTATATCTCTCCGTTACGGGCGTCACCATAGCAACACATTAATCAACTGGTTCATATCAGCTGGCTTTTGAAAGGTGAATGATAGAAATGCGCTTTAGCATGGATTCTCTTGACAAGGGTTGTCAGCATAAAATGTACATCAAGGCCAACATAAAATAGTGCCTATACTTAAGCATATTTAGCAAGTTTTGCAAAAAAAACCAAAACATTTTTTATAAAATGTTTACTACTCCGCTGTGTGTCGTGGTGTTCTAGACTCTGCACCTTGCATTAAAATCATGTAATGCATGGGTCCTTGTTGTTTAATTCTTACGTAGCCTTCAGTTGTTTTCCATCGCAGGTTGGTTGTTTTCCGTAACAGGTAGGTTGGGGGAAGGACACATACACCTTCAACTTTTAGAGATAAGCACTGTCTTAAACAAGGAGAAGTGGAACTTTCCACTTAGGCTTAACCATAATTTACTAAGTAATTGTGTTTGCAAACAATCATGTAATAAAACACTTAGAAACACTTCAAATGGAGTTTTTCACTTAAATGGAATTTTCCCATGATGGCAGTCAAACAAGGAAGAATACTGGAAAAGTTTTGATAGAAATATCATCAACCCAAGATGGTTAGGATCTGATATTTATCTGCAATGTGCTAGAAACCAAAGTTGTCCTGCACTAACAAATAGAAGGAGTTTTTTCCTTCAGTAATTCTTGGTGCAGCGCCGCCTCTGGCGGAGAGTGGAATATTTTATTTAAAAGGTCCGATTCATTTGAGTAGTGCAGCGTGAATGCAATCTCAGCCTGGAAGAATGTTGCATCCCCCAGCCGAATCCCCAATTGTAACGATTCTAGCGGACTATCCTGGTGTGAATGCACCCTAAAAGTCAGTTCGATGTTGACTCTTTTCTTGTCTCTTGCTCTGTCTCTTTAGCTGCTTTCAGACTTGCATTGCAGAATATTTGCAGTGAAGTCCATCTGCTCTTTAATGGGAATTGTCTTTTTAAACATATAACTTCCTTGCAGACTTCTTATGTCCCGGCCAGGTTCAGATATCGGGAAATGTTACGGATTGGTTGATTGTCGAAACAGGACAGGACGTTGTTCTTGTGCAACGTATATTTGGCGTTGCACTAACAACAAACAATACTTGCGAAGATGGCCGACGACACAGCAGCAAGCATACTCTGAGTCCTTGTCATGATGATATTTTCATTTCTGTGCACAAAGAAATGTTTTAATGACATTGACGAAGGAACCAAATGCAAAATGCACCCACAGCGACAGCCCTCCCCTCCACCCTGTCCGGAACATTTTTTGTGCGTTCAGTAAAAACGACATGCCGCAAACGGAAAACAAATGGAGATCGGAATGTTAGTGGAAGAGGCAAATAGAAATATGGCAAATGCATCTTACACCAGTTTTAAAATCGCTGCATTGGCTCCCCGTGCGTTTCAGGATTGATTTTAAGGTTCTTTTAATGGTTTATAGTTGTCTAAATGGTCTTGGGCCTTCTTATTTATCTGAACTGCTTTTAGACTATAAGCCCTCGTGGACCCTGAGGTCCTCTGGTACTGGCCTTTTGATTAAACCTAAAGTTAGAACTAAAACACACGGCGAGGCCTTGTTCCAATATTATGGCCCTCACCTGTGGAACAGCCTGCCAGAGGGCCTCAGAGACTGTCGATGTTTTTAAAAATAGGCTCAAACCCACCTTTTTAGCTTAGCTTTTAATTGAATTTTTATTTTATTCAATCTATTTAGTTATTATTTTATATCTCTGTTCTTAATTGATTTTATGATGTACTTTTTATATATTTACATATTACTTATGTTTGATTTTATTGTTCTTATTAATGGTTTTAGGTTTATTTTTACTCATTTATTTATTTTATCCTGTTTTATTTTTATCTTTTTTCCAGTGTTTTCCTCATGGGGATCCTCCACATCGGGAGCAATGCCTGGTCGGTCTACAGGGTCGTCGCTGCGGGGGGTCGCCTTGATCCGGGTGGTTGGCGGGGTTCTGCACTGCAGTCCTATGGCTGTGGTGGGGGCCCCGGTCTGCCTTGGTCTTGGCGGTTGCTGTGGCGATTCCCTCTGTGGTCAATGGTGGGACGGCTCCTGGTGTGGACGGGTCCCTAAGACATCGTTTCCTCGCAGCGGTGTCAAACCATTTGTCTTTTAGCTCAAATGACGTTTTTACATAAATGTTTCAGTTAAAGAGACAGAAATTAGAAGGCAAATGTTTATTTTCATGCAAAGAGGGGTGGCATCATGTGTTTGCGTTGGGTGTGTGTGCGTGTGTGTGTATGTATGTGTGTGTGATGATGAATGTGTGAATATGAAAAAGAGTATGATCAGGTGTGTGCTATTATTCTTTAATGTTTTATACTTATTATTTTAAAATACTTTTTTTATGATGTAAAGCACTTTGTGATGCGTCATGTATGAAAAGTGCTATATAAATAAAGTTTGATTTGCTATGATTTTGGTTAATGTGACCAGAAGGACTGCAATATGGGAGGATATTTGAGAAAAAGTAAATGCAGTCGGAAAAACAAGAAGAACACAAGATGAGGTTAAAAAGAGATGGCAAGATGTTAGATGGAGAACAACAACAACAAAAAAAAGCTATAAAACCTCGGCAAATAAGATAGGTGGGGGGCCGACAGAAGAGATTTCTCTGACCAATATTAAGCAGCAGGTGGAGTGCACTTTCTGCGAGGAGCAGATAATACTGGGTATGACACGCATACCCGGTTGTGGAACAAGGTATGTGCACAAACTATAACAGTAATGATGTCATTAACAGATCATGTTTCAGACATAATAAATATAAACGTGTCTCCTTTGGACAACGTTTGTCTAAACAACAGTTGTCATTTTAGCATTCACACAAATTATCTGTTTATATGTAATGATTTTGTTAAAGAAGTCAAATGTCCAACCGGCCATGAGAAAATATTCTGAATCAGACTGATTGCTCCTCTGCAATCCTGCAGCATTTGATCATTGCTTCTCATTCAGCTGCAGCCATTTGAGCGCATTTGAGACAGTTAACGCCTACCTTTCAGAAGCGCTAAATACTGACGCAAAAACAGCCAGCACAACGCAATCCATTTCACGTTTAGTAAATCATGTTGCGCCGCAAAGCTGATTTATTTGCATCTACTCCTTTGAGTATTTTGCGCCTTCTAGCAGAAACGCACAGATTGCATATTCATTCAAGGCTAAAGCGCAAAATGCATTGCAGCGCTATTTTGACAGATTTGCAGGCGCATTCCTCTTTGCAACAGGTTAATAAATCAGCTGCAGCATGATTTTGCAACCGTTATCAAATTTGCACGTGTTTTAAGAGGCGCAAACCTTTGATAAATCAGGCCCTAAGTCCGCACTATTACCGCTTTCCAGAGCAAGTCTGCAAATGGTTTTTCTATCTTTCTTTTTCTCACTTCCTCCTATATTCGCCTCATGGGTTTCTTTGCTAAATCAGTCATGTTGCATGTTAAATTGGCCAGTGTGTTGATATCAACTTACGCAGTGCCATAAAGCAAAATGCAGCAGTCCCATGATGCCCCGGGATGGAAAAAAAGTTGTGAAGTGCACATTTCTCAGCCTCGAGTCGCTGCAGTACAACAAAGGCTCCATAATGAATGCCAGTGGGTCATCAAAATGATTCAGTTTCACAGTTTTAAGGTTGGAAAGTTACATAGTATTGCTTTAAGGAAGGGAAATGGGTAGAAAAGACTGAGGGACAAATGGTACAAGAACTGGCCTGACAGAAGTTACAACAGTCTGAAATAGTGATGAATCCTGCAGAGCTTGGACCGCAATATTATTAAAATAATATTAAAATAATATGTTGGATCATCTTGAGAATGGAAAAAAAAGCAGCCAACATCCAAAGAAGAGGTTTAAAAAATCCTTTCAAATGCAGTATTAGGATTAAAAACTCAAAAATTGTAAAAATTACTCTCTAGGGTACGAAATGGTTATATGTATCAGCCATAAAATTATAACATGATTACATTTTATGTTACATAAAACCAAAAATTGTAAAATTAAATATTTTTCAGGCTCCAAAGAGGTTTTATATCCATGTTTTCCTTTGAAAACTGTAACATGACTATGCTTTTCATCACAAGAAACTGTCATGAATGTTATACTGCACAACTATCATGAGTAAAAAAAAAAAGAAGAAGCCTGGAACGACATAGGACAGGAGTGTCCAAAGTCCATCATGGGGAGCCACAGTCCAATGGGTTTGGATGTTTCCTGCTGCAGCACACCTGAATCAGAGAAATTAGTCAACATGCTTGGCAGAACTTAACAAGCTTTTGTGGAAAGCCATTTAATTTGAATCAGATGTGTTAAAACATCTAAAAACCTGCAGGGCAGAGGCCCTCGGGGATCAACTTTGGCATCAATGTTGTCCAAAAACTTTTCCCTTCTGTGTTTTGTTGACAGTTGTGACATACACAGTTAAGTTTAGAAACTGATATAGAAAATGGTTAGTTAGAGAAACACAATCACAAAGTTCGGCTTGAATATGAACCAATACAATGTTGCAGATTTGCATCACAAAACCTGGATACTGCCTTCACACAACAAGAAGCTATGTGTGATGTTAAAATCTTACAATTACTGCCCTCTATATTGTAGCACTAGCATACTCTGTTTTACTACTTATTACACAGTTTCTAGTAAGACTGGTTTGACTAGGAATATGTGTGCATGTGTGCCTGTCACTCCCTCATGTTAACATTTTGTAGTTTGGATTGTTGGAGCATTTGCTGGTTTCCTTCACTCAAACTTTATGGAAAACTTCATTGTTATTACTTGCTCTTTTTAAAGTTGAAACATTTTTCTCCTCAACCAGACTGATGAAAAGCAATTGAATATGCAAATATTCTAAGCTGTAATCAGTCTAAATGTCATCTGCTCAATTTCAGCATTGCCATTATAAATACAGGTATATATTGAAAGAGGGACTCAATTCTAAGCATGCTTTTTTCTAAGGAAAGACTAACAGAACTGTTATTATTCTTATCTTGATGATTTCTTTAAGAAGTAATCTTTAAACCGAACTTCATACTCTGGTGAGTGGACATAGTTGCATATTTCCTTACAGCTCTGAATAAAATGCAGCTGAAAAGGTTTGTGATATGCTTGTTTAAAACTGTGTTGGACTACTCTGATCCATCTGTTCAGATACTTGATGTAAATTTACCTGGAACACTTGTTTTCACTATCAGCCAAGAGATAGTCGAACATGCTCAACCCATCTTTGATGAGAAGTGTGAGCAAGAGGAAACAACATGCCTCTTTTCATGCTCAGTGGAGGAGGTAGTTTAACACACTTGGCTGTGTGTACAGTACCGAACTGTTACAGAAGAAACAGGAGCAAACTGATGTTCACACCTCCTGCTGCTGAAGACTTGTGCTTTTTAATGTGTGTGCAGCTGTCAGGCCTGACCTGCTGTCACTGACAGCTTTTGTCTCTGTAAGTCACATCATTGTATGAAAAACACTTTTCTTACGTATGAACGGGATCCTCTGGTTCGAGGCAAAATATATATATAAAACAATCTCATCTGTACTTCATACACCTTTAAAAGGATATTTGTTTTCTTGAATTGTCAATGTTAGCATGTTTACTGAATCATTGTCATGACATTTGAAATGCATAAATGAGTAAGTTTCACCTAAATTATATTGAAATTGATGTTCTAAAAAGCACCTAACAAAAGCACCTAATGTCCCATCTTTTGGCATCTTTTGGATCTAGAAATCTGGTTTTTATTATTATTATTATTTTGGGAGAGGATGCGTCCGATCTTGGAAACATCAAAATCACATCAATGTTTGGGTATTTCTGCTGAGTTATAGTTTGAATTATAACTACAGATAGAGGGAATAGTGAATTAACAATAACTGTGAACTTGAGTGCAGTCTGTTCATTTCACCATTGAGATCAGTGGTGTTGTATGTGTCTTCTCTTATGTTCAATTTGTATGGATGCTCATATAATGAGTTATAATATTATGAGTAATTTGTGAGTGAGACTGACATTTAGACTGTATACAGTTACACAAATGGGGTAGTTCTGCAATGAAGGGCTGTCAGAGTGTCAGATATTATTTAGAAACATAGATTACTTTAGATTTATAACCGAACATGTATCTGATATTTCTACTGTCTTGAACTGCCTTGGTTCTGCTTACAGCAGACAGCTCTTACCTCTTGTGGCTTTGTGTTGTGTGTGTATGTGTGTTAGAGAACAGAAAGGCAAAGAAAAGAGACGATGAACTGGAAGACGGTGTATATGTCTGTGTTTGTAACTGTCCGTGTTTGCTTGTTCATGTGTAAGTGTTTTTATTTCTGCCTGTGGGCAGACCTTTTTGTGTGTGTGTGTGTGTGTGTGTGTGTGTGTGTATATCTGTTCCAGTTCAGCACTCTATCTGCCTTCAGTCTGACAGCTCACCTGTGTATTGAAGCATGGACACATTTTTTATGACAACTTTATTTGGACACTTGGTGCTCATGTATCATTTATGTGATGAAGATCTGAGAACTGAACCAAGGGAACAGGAGGAGGATGTCAGCTAATCAAAAAGAAGGAAATAAAACAGGGAGGGCTCATGAGGCAGAGAGAAAAAAGATAAGAGAGGAAAAATAGGAGAAAAAACAAGATCTTCCCCCTAAGCTATGGATAAATTGCAGTTGATACTGTTAGTCAGGGATGTAACGAAATATTGGTCAACATCCATACACTGATTCAGTGATCAGTTCGCCAATAGCATTGATCAAACATTAGGGTAGGGTGTCCGAATTCTCGTTAGGACCGAGGGGTAGGGGCAAGTGGTAGAGCTATATACCCTTTCAAACAAAGATTTTTCAGGAGCTCACTTCAAACAAAGGGGAATGAAAAATCTCCAAGAACGGCTGCAACAGAGTCCAAAGAAATGCACAAATGCAAGTATTTTCTCGATTTATAACGTTTTAAAATGCATGACAACCGTTGTATTGTTTAGTTTAACGCTGCTTCAATGTTTAATGGTCATTTTCTTTATAAAATGCGCAGGAAAAAATCTCTAACTAGCGTAGTGCTAGTACTACGTTGAGGCTTCAGTAACGTTAACGTTAGCCGGCTGAACACTACTGGTGCTCTGTAGTAGGCAGCCCTCGTAATGTACAGAAATAACGTTATCTATAAAAGCGTCAGCAACCTCGCTGCTGCTCTTCAGTACATTGAGAAAAATAAAAAATAAAATTGGGATTGGGCCTAAGTGTCAAAGAGATCAGGAGGAGACATGATTTAGGAGAGATTATGATTATTTGTTAGTGTTTGGAGGTCTTTCAAGTTTGTCATCATCAAGTTGGAAGAACACATGATGACTCTTTATGACTGTAGTCTTAAAATCTACAACAGGATCCAGTGCCTGAGGATCACCTGAAGGGCAATTAGTCATGTCTTGGAGAGAGTGAGGGAGAGTAAATCAACAGAGCAATGTAAGATGTAAGATGTAGAAAAGAAGACTTGGACTTCACAGTTTCCATTTCTGTCCAGCTGAATCTCCCACCAATCTGTGACTGCTGCTCCAGTCAATGACAGCACCATAGATTCCTGCTGATTAAACCAGACAGAGCCAGACCAACTATCACATCTAAAAAAAAATTGGTCCTCTTGCAAAATGGGATAAAGGATAAAGGATGTTCTTTTGTCAAGGATCAGCAGTGAAGTTTTATCACCTGCATAAAATGCACCCTGGCAGGAAAACTTGCTGTTAGGAAAAATGTGGACAATGGATTGGCACAACCTACACAAACATAAAAATCAATCAAGGTACAAAACTGAATTACTGTGTCACAACTAAGAACCAGCCACTATGCACAGAGCACTGGTGCAGAGAGAAGTACTGGGTCATATGGCCAAAATGATTTATCATGGTATTTCTAAAAATTCTAGCAGTTTCACACAGTATGTGATGGTATTTTATTTTCCATGAATGACTTGAATGTTAACCACATTTTTCACTGATTTGGAAAACAATTACTTCAGTAGATTGACTGAAAACAACCTATTTTATTGTCCTGAGAATTGTACATTAAACAAACAAAAAACATTTTGATTTGGCTGTAAGGATTGTGGTGGTGTTCGTCATCTCAATCCACTGCGTGCTCTTTTTATCATAAGTAGTACCTCTTGCAAACACGTCTACAAGTGACATCTGAGTGTTTCCCAGCTTTTTCAGTTTTACCTGAGGATGTTTCTTTTAGGACACATTCAGGTTCGCTTTATGCTAATCCTGATCCGCTTCCACGAATATGGTTTGTTTGGAGTATATAAAGCACCTTGAATTGTCATGTACATGAAGTGTGCTATACAAATAAACTTGCCTTGCCTTACATTGCTGCTCCTCACTTTCAATAATATGGATAATGTAACTATCATTCAACAAGTCTAAAGTTGAAATAATTTATATTTTCAGCCATTTATGATAACAAGTGATTTTTCTCCCAAGGGTTTGTTTCTTTCTTTATTCATTTTTGTTATTTATTTTGTGATAATACTTTTGTTTTTAATTCTTCTTAATGCTTTCTGCACCCCGCTGTAATGTTTCTAGTGTTTGCATGTAAAGCACCTTGAATTGTCCTGTACATGAAATGTGCTATACAAATAAACTTCCCTTGCCTATTGCACCTGTAACTTGAGGATTCCACTAGGGGGCACAGCATCAAACTCAGAAGCGATGAGAAGTGTCATTTATAAAACATTGTGTAGAATCCATACTAAAAGTGTATGTTCGCACATGAGCTGAAAATGGCGTAGGCCAAAAACGAATCAGCGCTGCTAATGTCATTGCTGATGAACATGGAGACAGTTATGTGGGACATGTCTACATCAAAAGATCTTTAAAAGTGAACGTTTGCATTGTTGTCATCTCAAACCCTGCATTACATCCTCATAGATCCTCCTCCCCTGTGAAGCCTTCCTGTCGGGAGGGGGCTGGTGGTGTGGAAACTGTTTTCTTCCCACCTTGGCAAAATGATCGGATCGATCAGTGGTATTTTTTAGAAAATATCGAAGGATATCTATGGAATATTTCTGGCTCATTACAAGTACAGATAACGTTGCTGGTTTTAATGTTTATGAAAACCTGAATCAATAATTGACGTTTGGTGTGAAGTGAAATTAAATGTGTGAGGACTATGATTCTGTCTGGCTGCAGTTCACCACCTCACCACCTGCATCGTCAATTTTCCCCATCTCCAAAATGTCCGTACGCATGGGTCAGAGTTTTTCGTATAGGTGCTCACATTTTCCCATCACGTTTGTTTTTATAAATACTGACTTTTGCGTGGAAAGAGGCATACGCTACTTTCTGGCCCCGTTTTGTGC
Organism: Atherinosoma microstoma; assembly: GCA_037177055.1. Classification (NCBI taxonomy): domain Eukaryota; kingdom Metazoa; phylum Chordata; class Actinopteri; order Atheriniformes; family Atherinidae; genus Atherinosoma; species Atherinosoma microstoma. The sequence continues at coordinate 9,478,515 of JBBBVU010000003.1, forward strand.
GTACGGAATGTTTATAAATGAGACCTCAGGTCATTTTAAAGATTGGACTCTTTCAGCTCCCAAATGGCTCTTCATTTAGTATCACTCAGAGCTTGTATATTTAGCCTGTTTTGGCTATCATGAGTGATTGCATGTTGGCAAGCGAAATTTAAAAAAAAAAATTCATTAAAGCATCATTTTTATGCATTCTTTTCATTAAATGGCTCCATTAATGCCTCCCCATCTTTCTCTGAAACTTTGAACCTGGCCTGTACCACTACACTCCCTGTCTTCCTAGGTCTGTCCCCTTTCCTTCATTTATATAGTACTATGATCCTACTCTTTCCTCACATGTGATTTGTCACATGGTATGCCAATCAAAATAAAGACTTGGCTGTCCCGACCGGAGTCTCCTCTTCTTGTTCAAGCTCTTCCTCTTAAAGCTTGCTCGTTTGTGAAAAACACATCACTTAAACTCAGACCATACAGACGTTCTAGGTTTCCAGGATGTTAACAATGAACATTTACATAAAAGGGTTGTTACCATTTGGTTAATGTTGAAATCATGGAAAAATAGCGATAGCTGCGGCATTTACGTCTCAGACATACCTCTGTGTACGGCTTCTCAACAGCTAAATGTGTGACTTCCTGTTTCTGTTTCTGCCTAATGGTTTTGTTTTTCATTTTGTTGTCATAGAAAGAGCTCATTAGCTTTTGTGGGGACACAACACTTTGTAAAGCCGAGTACTTAAAAGTATAACATCTAGAGAGTGTACAGAAATAACCCAGAAGCCTTCAAGATGTGGACCCTGAGAGCTATGCATGTCAATAAGAGTAAGAATTGGCTCTTGCTTCTGTTTTCTGAGTGCACAATCAACGCTCAAGATGAACACATGCCCCTAGTTCCTTTAAGAGCACAAATCACATTCTTGTGTGACAATGAGAGGTTTGCTGTGACTATACCTGCCTCTACCTGAATGAAATGAACAACATCAACAGTTGAACAAATAATCTACTTTAAGCAGAGAAATGAGTTTGTCAAAAGGGTTAGAGAAGATAAGAAAATGAAGAATAGACCATTAAAGGAGATGTTAGGGCAGCAAAAGAGAGATTTAAAGAGGCAGTTGGTTGATAGGCTTTTCAGACCTGCTACACATGAACAGAGGTCTTATTTTAGATACAAACTGTTTGTTCATTTTGGTAATATTTCGAAAAAATCGCAAGCCATGCTAACCTGGAAGCTGATTCAGTTTACCATTGATGCTGCCTGGACATGCTGATGTAAATGTGACAGAGGGTTGAGATGAAAAGGCATATGATAAGAGATTTTTAAATGAGGGATTAAAAACGCCCAAACAGGAACAAAACATGTATTCACTTGCTTCTGAAAGTCAACATATCAATTCTACAAATGAGGTTTCACTCTGGATGAACAGTTTGGAAAGAGTTTGTTTTTAGTGACCTAAAGCTCCCTTTCTGTGTGGATGAAAGCCTAAAATGTAAAATCAATAGATATAGGGGGGGATTCTAAAAAATCTAGATAAATATGTGGACAAGGCCTTTGAGAGAAAAGCAAATAAATGTAAGAGAAACAACTCTGTGTCTAAAAAAAGAAAAACAGTATCCAGTCCCATTTCTTTCCGACTTCAAAGGTTTGGATGAGCAGCAAATTGGACTTCAGCTGAAAGGAGTGGTCACCTCCACCTGAACTTGGCATTGTTGGCTTCTTTTGTCCATTTTAGTCATTTTAGCTGCAGCTTTTATCCACAGGGACTTACCACCAGTCTCCACTAAAGCTATCAGACACAGCAGACTGCTTCCTTTGAAAGCTGCTCTGCTGTGAAACAATTACAGGGGTTCGGTCACTGTTTATTTCCAGTAGTCAGTGAACTAACTGCTGAAAACTGTTTTCCACTCCATTTTCTTATCACACACCATTCAAAATAATGTATCTATGTAAGAATCTGCCTTTGCTTTGTTCAAGTCTGTATTTTATTGTAAACAGTCTCTCACAACCCTGGATTCAAGGAACATCTCACTTTATTTTCATGTTTTGATTTTACACTTTTTCTGGCAATGTTAAATGTTCAGTAACCCCCCTCCCCCAGAGTATGTTTGCTTTAATTGTTTGCATTTCTTTTCCCTTTTTGTCTTCTATCCACAGGGATGAAAAAATAAACAAGTTTGTGTTTTTTTATTCTTTCATTTCAAATGAAAGGCCTAATTAAAATGGTCAATTTCAGTTCACACAGCCTTTTTAAACGTGATTAATTCCAACCCTCAAACATTCAGACTTCACGGTTGAAGATTCTGGGTTGAAACCTGAACTCTTTCTCCGTTTTACAGCAGAAATCTATACAGCTTTTGGCCAATGATGCCATTCATCACAGGAAAATAAGGGGCTTTCTCTTTATCTGTCTGCCTCCATCTCTCCATTCAGGATACCTTATCTGAATCAGGAGCTATCCCAGGAACAAGAGAAGCTGTAAAAAAACGGAAAGGGAGAACATGTTTTATAGTCTTGTCTCTGTCTGAAAATCTTTTCTGATGGGATCATTCATCCTGTGGGGGAACAAATAAAACAGACAGAGACAAAGAACAGTAATGAACACATTCCTTGACTTGAAATTATACTTCTTTTTAGAAACAGAAACAATTAATTGTTTTCATGAAAATCTTCGTATTAAATGAGTTACATCTGTCTCAGATGTGGAATCTAATGTAAAATGTTCCTCATGCTTAATTTGCTTTTTAAAAAAAGAAGCAGATTCTTGAAGCAAAGAATTAAGTCCAATTGATTCGGTAGTTCTCAGGGTGTCAAGACATTTTCCTCCATAAATGTGATAGGATAAGAAACATTTTTAACCCATCCTCTGTGGATTATAGTTGGTATTTGTACTGTTTTAACTGAGCTCAATGAGGTTAATCCTGGATAAGGAAGTGGACGGATTATAAGACAAAGATTCTTCTCTTTAAATATTTTAATGCTATATGTCTTGCACCACTCGTGACCAATATGTAAAAAAAAAGCACAATCATGTTTCACAATGTACAGCACATTGTTAACCCTGTGTTTTTAAAATGTGCTATATAAATACAGTGGATTGGATTGATTGTCATTTGGCCTTTATATTTAATGAAAGATATGAAGCAGACCACCCAAACCCTGAGAGTAAGCAGTATTTGAACATCACTTTATCATTTCAGCCCATGACTTAAAAAGAATCACCCATTACTCCAATTTTAGAATTGAAACAATGAATTTGTATCCACTGCATCATACCCAATATAATTATCTCTAATGCTGAAAGCTGATTGATTTGAACTGTTAGCCAATACATTGTAAGCTGCAATACTTGTCATGTTATATACTACATGAGCAGTTCTACTGCATACAAAGTAAGTTGTCAGGTTTTATAGGGTTTATGTGAAAGTTGTGTAGATATATGTAAAATGTTTACATCTTGTCGAAAAATTGCAGCATTAAAGTCTTCAGCTTTAAATATGGAGCAGATGATTTGGAATTTTGTTTAAAATCACAGAGGACTTTACATTTCTTGCTTGTTAAAACTGAAATGTATATTTTCATGCTGCTTCTCATTTGTTGAATTGTTTTATATAATGGTGGCTGTTGAGTTAAAAATTTATTCAGAAAAGGGACAAAAACAATCAGTTGGCTGCTATAGAAAAGACGCTGTTTATACTTTGCTTGATAAAGACTTTCAGAGAAAGTGAAATATGTGTAGTTTGATTATAGATGAAGCAACTTCAGTTCTCATTAAATCTCCCAGCCACCATTCTCAGATATGGTCAATAACCAAGAGATTCTTTACCTCAGCACGTATCTCGTCTTTCAGTCATTTCTGTTTCTCTTATTCAGCTCTCTATGTTTGAACTGCTCAATAAACTAAGACACATATTCAACTCTCACCTCTTTCTCCTTTTTCTCCTCAACTAGTATTAAAGCCATGAAGTCATTTATCACCATCTTTGTTCTTATGAAACCTTTTCTGTCAATATCCTTCTTTTTCCTCTGTCCTCCACCTACATCAACTAGGACACCTTGTTGAGAAAAAAATATTAAATGTCAAATGAATGCTTAATGGAATCAAGTGGATTGTTAGAAATAAACAAAACAAATTCTCTGCTGCAGTTCCGCAGTAAAAACAAAAAGTGTGTGTATGATTAATGTGCCACAGATACAAGCAGATCAGAGTGTCTCTAATTGAGTTTCAGCTTGCATTTTTGAGTTAATGATGTTGATACTGATGACAGAACATTTCCATGCTGCTGCAGCAATGGCGTGCTGACCTGATAGAAAGGACTAAGCATGCGGTTATTATATGAAGCTATTGGCAGAGACACACGTTTTACTAAAACCATCACTTTGTTATTTACCACATCCTGATTGTCAGAGGCGTACTCAGCTACACACATGCACACAATGGTATACACACAATGTTGTTATGAAACTCTTTGCCTTTTGTTACAATGCCATATTGCATCATTGTTGAGTGAAAGAGTCAAGTGGAAATGTGTGCTCAGTTTCTTTTGTAGGTCTGAAGAGAATTGCTATATTTTTCCACTTTTAGACTGCTCCTCCCTGGATAGTTGCGTGATTAACACTCTGCTAACAGAGTGGTTAGAAAGTCAGGTGTCCACATCTTCCTGCTTATAATATGGAAAGGCATATGTGTCATGTATGTCATAACTGAATTTGATTATAATTGGACTGGACAGTCTGTTTTAAAATAAAGTTCAGTTGAATTGGAGTGATTGTTGGTTTGGACTGAAATATAGCAAACATCATCCCAACATAAAGATCATCACCATCTGGAATGATGCAGATTTTTCTCATTGGGTTTGTGGGTTTTGCCATATTTTGTTTTCATTTTTGTCCATCAGATTTGTTAAAGTTGCTTTTTATAAAAAAATATTTTTCATGTCTTGTATTCTTTTTTAAGTAGAGTCAAATAGTCTAGTTTGCTAGTCTAGTTTGATTGTAACTATAACCCTTTTTTCACCACATTTTTTTTGCGTTTTCACAGGAAAAAAGGGGATGGGTGCCAGAATATCCAATTTGACATGTCCTACTGTTTTGGGATCCGACCCAAAAGGGAGCTTGAAATACTGCAATCTGTTGATTGGTTGAAAGCGTTGTCACTTCCTGTGCAACTCAGCACTAAGAACAAAGCAGCAACAGCACCATGTTTAAGTATATAGTGGCTTTTTTTGTTGCTTAAAATTACATGGCAAGAATAAAGAACACAATCTGCTGGATGTTTGCCATTCTTTTCTTTTGTTTCTGTGTCACGTTCTTCTTTGGTATAATTCAAAGAAGGCGTCATGCAGCTTTAACATCTCGCTATTACATGGCTGACATATCTATCGCTATCCGGCTGATACACCACCTACTGGGTAAGGGTACAGTTGGTTATGCAAATGCAACAGAGATCAGGATTTACTAAATTAAATTACACCAAACCATCCCGTACCAGCTTAGAGCCATTAGTGGAAACAGGTCTAAGTTGGTACGGGAAGCAAAATGACTTGGAAGTATCAAAACAGCAGCCATAACATTAGCTGTTTGAATTCTTGAAACACTAAGTAAAGAAGCTCCAGTGTTTCATTGAGATCTCCCATAATATGGTATACACCAGTCCAACCTTTCTGAAATAATGGGGATAATTCTGAGTCACAATTTCTTGTGGCCACAACTTCCAAAATGATGCTCCATTATGTTTACCCAGTTCTACTAATTGTTGATTCTTTGGTATAGATACGAGGACAAGTATGAGAGAAAGCGTGTGAACAGCTTGTGACATCATCAAGAGATCGAACTGGATGAAGTAAAGCACTTTTTTCCTGAACAACAGTTTCATGCTGCAGACATGCATTACTGTTTACTGTAATTGTGGTCAGGGATCTAATTGTCTTTATTATTGTTGTTTTTTTCCTTCTATATTTGTCCTACCACCATTCCTCGACCCCATGATGTTTCCTAAGAAAAAGGCCAATTTACCACCTCAGCACCTTTAGTTTGTGTTGAAATAAAAATGTTTATTTGTCCTCATCTACCTCCCTCCTACCCACGAGCCTGAAACTGGGTCCCCTTCACCCACACATCACTTCATGACACATTTAAAGGAAGAATCTTCCGGAAACTGGTGAGAGGTTTGAGAATTAATTTCCAATAAATCTTCAGCCTGAGACGATGCAGGCAGCTAATCCTTAATGTTGGCAGCCTCTACAAGTTTCCCTCCTAGTGATCCAGAACTGGCCCATACATCTGCTACATCAAGTGTTACTATTTCACTTAAAACCTTTTGAAATATGTCCTTAGGTTTTTATTGATCCAATCTCGTAGCTTTAGCTTATGAATCTTATCCAGTGGTGGTTGCGTTTTGGCCAGGTTCTTGAAGTTAATTTGCACTTTTTCCACCCGAGTTGCAAACAGTTTAATCCTTTCCTTCTACATCACTCTGAAAGGGATTTTTACCAAAAAGGGTAACTTGCATAATGTTAAACCTTAAAACAGCAGGTGACATTTGTTCACATTTCTATTAGGTATATGGAACAATAACTGATCTTATCAAAAGATTCAGCCTGTCTCTCAGTGCATCTCTATTTGCACATGTTCTCATCTTATAAAGTCAGGATGGCCATGCATGCATGTAATTTTCTCTCTTGGAGTGAGCAGTGTTACAGCTTTCCCTTTTTTCAGTTTTTCCTTTCAGTTTTTGTCTGAGTTGCTCTAAAGCCATCCGCAGCAGTTTTCTAACATCATATTCTATCCCTTTTGATACCTGGTTTTAATGTACATCAAATCTCTTTTCAACCTACTTTTAACAAGGTCTTGAAGCTTTAATTACCATGCACACTTTAATAAAAGATAGAAAACACTGAAGGCCAGACCTCCCCTAAAAATGATTATATCCAATAAATGTTTGATTTTAATGCTTTAGGGTTGCAACTGTGCATACAAATAATATCTGAAACTTGCTCGCCTTACTTACTTGTCAGTGTGAAGGTAAAGTTGTGTTATTGTCTTAAGTATAGCTAACACTGTGAACATAGTTTCCTCATTACATATTTTGCCTTATTTATCATATCACTGGTCCAGCTGAAATGCACATTTAGATGCTGTAGCAGATGTTGATCAGTACTTCTGAAAAAATGTTTCTATGTCTCTCTTTCTTGTTTTGCACCTTTATACAATTTAAAATAATTAGTGTGTGTTTCTTAATTATTTGTCAACAAATTGATTAACTGAAGACATCACCAAACCTAACACACAGAGGTGTATGTTGGAGGTTGATTATTGTGCTTGAAAAGAAATAGAATTATCACAACAGTTTCTGTGTACACAATTGTATGTGTTTGTCCTGAATAGCAGTGGGCAACAGCCTTCAATGGCAGCAGCAGGCAGATTCCAGTGGCAGTCATGCATGAGTACACAGCTGCAGGGCCCCTGCAGACACACATCCCAATACACTCATAAACTTCCAGATTCACATACACTCACAGTCAGATGCCTACAGATGACTTACATTTGTAAACACTTACGCACACACTTCAGTCACAGCAAAGAAAAGCCAAGTTCCCCGTGCACAAGCTCACACAAATAAACACTCAGGCCCACGCACATCCACCCACACAGACACACGCACACGGTTGCCTCTATGTTTTAATCCGTGATGACATTAACAAACAACGGCATGACAGAGGCAAAGAGGCAAGGAGAGCGAGAGAGAAAGAGGATGAAAAGCAAAGGGTAACTGGAATGCTGTGAAAGAAAGATTCCCACCCATAACAAGGACACTGAACAGAGATGAGTAGCAGAAACTGACTGATGTCACAGGAAAGGGCACAAGTTTAACCAAAGAGAAAGAAGTAGAAGAGCCAGAAAATGGAAAGAGAAGAAAGAAAAAGAAGTTTCAGGTGATCGAACTGCAGCTGTCGGACGCAAAGCAGAAAGGCTGACCGATTGCTGTTGTTATAGTTACCTCTCTGTTTTCTAAAAGGAAATGTTTGAGAGTCAGCATCTTCACTCAAAGATTTGGATCTTGACTTAAAGCGTACTTTAGACCTTTCATTTGGTAATTACAAGCAAATAGCAGCTGTATGATGCAACTGTGATGCAAAAGGAGCTGAGGCTGACTAAATCAAGTCTGTTAAAGTCTTATAAATGTTCCTGGTGCCGAGAATAAACCCTGAATGTTTAGGAGCGCTGGTCTGTGCTCTGAAATGACTTCCAGTGGAACTTCCTCCCAGGGAAATTTTATAGTAAAAATATCTCAGGCTTCCTCCTGCATTTTCAGGCCCATTGAGCCTTTTTCCTGAGAAGACAAAAACAAGTATAAACAAATCATTTAAATACCCATAAATACAAATAGTCATTAGCTGATGTTTGTTGCACACAATTTCACAAATATTTCTATCTAGATCTATATCTATCGATCGATCTATCTATCTATCTATCGATCTATCTATCGATCTATCTATCTATCTATCTATCTATCTATCTATCTATCTATCTATCTATCTATCTATCTA
>JBBBVU010000003.1:9582433-9597252 GCA_037177055.1 Atherinosoma microstoma
CACACACACACTCACTCCTAGGGAGGATTTAGAGTGACCAATTAACCTAACATGCATGTCTTTGGACAGTGGGAGGAAGTTAAAACATCGACACAAATGAGCTCATCATCGAGGAGTAGAAACATGTTTACTTACTATGAAGTTTGTATCTTGAATTGTACAAATTAAATCTGCGGTGACTGACTAGTTGTTTTGGTAGCAGCTAAACTACCATGTTGCGATACTGTGTGTTGCCATCATGTCTGTGCGTCATATAGAATAAATACATCTCTATGTTTTGTCCTTTGACACTTTAAGTTGCGTCAAAATACGTAGTTCAAATATATAGAAAGTAAATGGTTAGTATTTTTAGAAAAAGATTCTTTTTACATGTCATGTCACATGAGCACTGCCTGAATCTAAATAATCAGCTGAGTAAAATCATGATTTTAGTTTTTATTGTTACAGTTCTGTGTTTGTTTGTTTGTTTGTTTTTTGCTGTGGATTAATTTGGCTTTTTCATGCACTGAAATGAGATGAATAAGTTCCATAAGAACGTGAAAATGTGTGTGTGTTAAGATCCCATATTCCTGTATGTGTGTGTGTGTGTGTGTGTGTTTTCCTACTGAAGATTAAGCTAATGAGGGCAGAGCAGAATTAATCCAGCCACAGCACTCTCTGATGTCTTGTATAGACCTCACACAATTGTTCTTGTGTGTGTGTGTGTGTGTGTGTACTGGCTGGGTTTGTAATGAAGTGTAATAGTAAAAGCTGAGAAAGGGAAAAGTGCTTATTAAAGGGGGCACACAGCTTTAATTAAAATCTACCACAACAGATCACAAAGGGAACATTATAACCCCTTTAGAATAAATATAAAACACACAACATGTAAACTTCTACACATTTTATGTTCTCTTTTCTCCCACAGTTTTCTTCATTATATATGGTGAGCTAAGTTTGACTATAGCCAAGAATGATGGATGAATTAGATCAATTCTCACAGGAAGTAAACACAACTTCACTTGGTGCACCAAACTTCAGTTTGCTGTCATCAGTTCACATCTAGCTCACTTTTACAGTGCAGTGAAGTGTGTCTGTGATTTCTAAAATGTTCATTGCTGATATTCATGTTTTAGTTGATCTGGGAGTCTTTGCTGCAGAAAGAGCTTTACATCTCTGCTGCCAGAGTATTGACACAAGCTTCCTCTACCTTTCTCTCTATAACATGAAGCCTCCACAAAAATTTCAACAAAACAGTGAACATATGAAATAGTTCAAATCAAATCTCTCATTCTATATTGGGGTGAAGACAGAGATAAAAACAGAAAATATTGCTGTGATATATATTCATATATCAGGGATTTTATGTTATTGATAAAATGATTAACAACATAAGCAGTCCACTCGTTCTCCCCCAAGATGGATTCAGTCCTCCCTACATTTGGTAGTTTAACAGTATTTGTAATTAGTGTGTATTTAGATGTGATTTCCAGAAATGTGAGCTGTTGTTGCACCTGTTTGTACTGAGCTACAGACTGTTTCCTCCTGCATTAGAAACACTGAAAATGTGTAATGCTTACTAGAGATTGACACAAAATTAAATTTTGGTCTGCGTTTGAGATCTGCCAAACGATTTGCCAGAGTTGTTCATTTCTGCCTTTTGTATACTCCTGTTTTCATGTGTCCCTTGCACACTTCCAACTGTCCCCAAAGGTTTGTAACAGGACCTGTCAGCTGGTTTGCTGCCAGGATGCCTCTTAGTATTTCCAGAAATGGAAAGAATTTGGATGCTGAGCCGAGGACATTTCTCACCTTGCTGAAATCAATCAATAACTTTACTCTCTATGTGTTGCTGTGGACATTTCACAGCAGCAGATGTCAGATTTTTTTTATTCCTCTCTCACACTTTGCTTCTCTGAGGAAGTTAATCAGACAAGCTCAGATTTTACATTACAGAAGCTCATGAGGGATGTTACACACGTCATTAATAGGTATGCAGCAGAGCTTAGAAAAAAATTGTTGGTTGACCTGGTTTACATCCACTTTTTCAGCCACTGCTGCAGAATTGTTTCATCCTGCTGTAACAATACCCTTGACCTGTAATTTGGAGCCATCTCCTAACGTCCACCAAAACAAAATCGAATTAATTCGGATGTGGTGGAGTTAATTCACCCCAGCTGATGGTTATCTTTTAAATGGTGCACATATCTGTGCTTTTGCACTGAATTGAATTATTGTATTTGTTGAAGGGAGCAGTTGTATTGGCTTCTTGTAATACTCTGTGGACTGTGGGCTGTTGTGATGTTTTATTAAACAAGTTGGCTCGTTTGCATTGTTCACATTGTTCATGCATTTGCAAGGATTTGAGATCTTTTCAGAGTACACTGTTAAATATTTTGCTGCATTTCCATTGGGTCACCAGGTTATTGGAGATATTTGCTTTACTTTGTTTGCAGTCTTGCTGCTAAATGTTTGTGGTAATGTGAAAAATAAAGGTGAGAATCCAAAACCAGCCATGTTTTATTGTTTTCTGGTCTTTTGTTCCACAGTGCTGTGATTAATAACTTTGCTGAACCTAAACACAAGAGTCTAAAAAAAGATGTATCAGCATTTTTTAAATCCTATGTGTCTCTTACATAAACATGTCTCTGTAACCCCTTGTTGTTCAGTATGTTGGTGATAATCACCACTGTCCAGCCAGTGCTAATCAAAACTGGGAGATTGTGTAAAACAATATTTCATCAGAAAAGAACAAAATCACTTGTTTGGTCAAACACTGACTGCTGTTTATTCAAGGTTAAAGGTGTTGTAGAGATCCAAAGCAGGGATGGACATTTCAAGTAAAAGTGTGTTTTGTACTTACTGAGAATTATTCAACCATTCTTTGAATACCCCCACCACCACCACCAACAGATGTTCAGTGTTGGCAAACACCATGCTGCTAGTATTGTCTTGCAGACAGGCTACTTTTCAATTAGCGAAATCCTCAGTGTTTAGAAGCTGTGGGAAACACATTTGTAATGTCTTCAGCAGTATCCTAGTCTGGCATGGCTTTGGTCTGCAGAACAGCACTGTGCATTTTCCAGTTCAGCTATTGAATGAAATATGTTGTAAGCAACACTTGCTGAGTATCCAGCTCACCTACAATATCATTATGCGGTTCATCTATGCATCCATCTGTCCATTCTCTTCCATTTATCTGGGGTTGAGTCGCGGGGCAGCAGCCTATGCAGAAAAGCCTGACCACTTCCTCCAGTTCGGGAACCTGAGGTGTTCCCAGGCAAGGTGAGAGACATAGTCCCTCCAGCATGTACTGGGTCTTCCGCGGGGCCTCTTTCTCGTGGGAAATGCCCGGAACACCTCTCCAGGGAGGCGTCCAGGAGGCAACCTTACCGCATGCCGAGCCACCTCATCTGGCTTCTCTTGATGTGGAGGAACAGCGGCTCTACTCTGAGCCCCTACCAAATGACTGAGCCTCTTACCCTTTACTAAGGGAGAGCCCGGCCACTCTGCAGAGGAAACTATACTAATGTTTTATTTTTCTTGATGTTCTGTAAACTCAGGCTCATCAAATCCTTCACTGATGGGAAGCATGTCTTAAGCCATCCTCTTTGAGATGAGGTGTGCTATTTGCTCTTTATGACTAACGTCAAGCTTCGTCTGGTGACAAAGCAAGCCATTGACTGCTGATTTATTTATTTCAGGTTCAAGACAATTGATGATGATTGTGGATGGACCTTATTTTGTCTCAAAAGACTGTTTATAGTTGTGGTAGACTTATGCTATCTTTAACTTGCAGAGGTTGCACTGGACTAATTTTTGTTCATTTTCTTGAAGAGGTTCCACACAGATCTTTTGGCTGGTTGTTGTTTTTGACCCTGCATGTCTCTTATATGTTTCCTCCACTAGCATTGAATCTCACAGTGTCACACTTTGCACCACAGCCTAGCACTGGTAAAATGCTCTTCTGTTCATTTTTCCTGGTGGTTGGCAAACCAGCTTGGAAAATTACCACTCGTGTTGGTAGTAATATACCCGGTGCTATTTAAAACAAGTCGGTTGCATATTGCGATGATAGTTGCATAGATTATTTGATGTCTTGGAATTAAATGACTGTTTGAAAATCAAAAAATCATAACCCATCCCTATTCCACAGTACAACCAGTTTGGTTGCACAATGTAACCAAAAATAAGTGCTATAACTTTTTTCCCTTGGTTTTTTTGTTGTGGTTTTTTTTGGTTTTTTTTTAGACAAGATAATCTTATTTACCTTATGAATCAGTGAATTTATTTATTTTTAAAAAATACTATGCTGCCTATGTTGCCCATATCCCTGATTCCAGCTCTAAATCTCCAACCTAGACTTATCGATGTTCCACTTCAGTCCTTAAGGTCCACTGCAGGGTTTTATATGTTTCTAGGGTTAGGGTTAGGATGCGCTGGCTCTGCTGCAAAATGTGGGCGACCCATGTTGTGTAACAGCAGTTTCGCCATCGGAGCGTTTGTCATGTCTGTCTTGACAATTTTCTGACCAACAAAGTTTCATTTTCCCATGCAGCATCGTGAATATTATGAAATACTTGGATCGCAGGATTATATTTTCATTGATTTGAAATAATGTGACTTTCACTCCACAGAAAACAGAGGTCTAATTCTTCTTAAAGTTCTACTTGACGGTGCTGTTGATTTGAAAACATTTTTCTTCAAACTGTGGCCCACAGTTTAGTTTCTGCTGCATATAACCTTCAAATGGGGTATTTTTATAAACTGAATCACTTTTTGTTATGTAAATGACAGAAAGAGTAACTATAAATATTATTATGAATACAGCCTTTCAGAAAAGGGAGAGAAAAAAAGTTTGTGCTTTATGTTTGTCAGTTCTTTCCCCATAGTTCTCGCTTTTTAATCTTTCATTCCTTCTCTTTCTCTTTGCTCCCCTCTGTATGATATTAAGTGTATGCCGGTCTCATGTAGGCAGATGTGTGGGTGTTTCTTTTAGCTGTAGTTTTCTCAGGATGTTCATAGAACTGATGGACAATCTGTTTTTCTGACAATTGTGAAGGCAGCCATACACTTATTTTTCTGAGCTTCACTTCAGGTTTAATTACTTTCTTCTTAATTGAATATTCCTATGCCTGCGCATTCAAATGCTAGTGTAACAAGAAAACACAGTGTGCATGCTGGTATGAAATAGGGAGGAGGAGGGTGCCAAGGAATGAGAGGGAATCATAAATATTGATCAGTTGCTGTGGTGATTAATGGAATTGCAAAAACACTTGTATCTCCCTCAGGCTGCTGCAGGAAGCTCCTACAGGTCAGCTGTTTGTTCTGTTGGTTAAATCTGTATTATGTTTGTAGGAATTGCTTGTTATATAGCTTTAAGTTTCCACTGAGCTCTGTGAATTTTTTTTTTTTTTTGTAAGACAAAAAATACAGACAGTAGGGTTTGGTTCTTTGGTAAATAGTACTTGAATAACAGTTTGACTTCTAGATAATTAACCATTTAACTTACTACCCAACCCCTTTTAGAATTATCCTGTATTAATCCGTCTTGAATTCAATTTACTTTTAATGGGACATTTGAACTCCAAGAAAAACTACATGTAACTATTTTTATGGGTTATGGATTACTATGATTGCTTTTCATTAATCTAAAAGTAAAAGTGTCTTGTGAATTTTCCTTCTGGTGCTTTTCCATTTCATTTTACGACACAAGTCTTACGACACGACACGATACGATCAGGCCTAGCTAGTTATCTACACTTTCAACATGATGCACATCTCAACTGCTGCAATAATGTTAACATACATGCAGAGAAAATATGGGTTAATTTGGGTTCTGATTTTTTGAGTAATCTATCAGATTACTTGAAGAAATAACAGCCTAGTTTGAACTGTCCTTCTCCATAGGTTGGTGCACATCTGCCAATCAGAAGCTTGATGGTTGGATCCCTTTGCAGTTTTTCTGAAATGGGTCAGCCTCTCATCTTCCAAAAAAACCCGTGACAATGGAGAGGGTGTTCTCAGGGGGAAGTAAACTATGTTTTTCTAAACATGACGATAACTATGACAACAACTGGGACAGTACCCTGGGGGAGACCCAGGACACACTAGAGGGATTATAAATGCATATTCCCTCTGGCCTGGGAAAAGTGCAGGATCCCCAGTAGCTAGAGTGTTGCTAGGGAGAGGAATGTTTGGTTTTCCCCTGAACCAGTTGCCTTTCTGACATGATCTTGGAGAAGCACAGGAAAATGGATGGATGATTAGTAACTACACTGTTAGAGCAGCACAGTTAAACCCTCACAGGTATAATTGACTTGAATTAGCTTAAACATGTAGAAAATGGTCATTTCAACTGGTTCTGTTGATAATTTTACACAACTGCTGCATGCTTGGCAGACTAATATAAAAGTTTATGATGACACACAATGCTGCTGTGAGGAAAACATGTTGTGTGACAAAATATGATATAATAAAACTCTGTTTTATTTTACCGTACCATAATTTATCAACTGTCCAATCAAGAGTGAATTGAGTGACAAACTCAGGACATCATACCATTGACTAATCCACGCAAACACTGAAAGTAGACCGTCCGCAATTTATACGGGGGTCTTTCCTTATGAGTTCTAATGGGAATCAGGTCATTTTCAGCCTGTAAATGCTTAGTTCTTTATAATATCAAGGAAATCAGAAGAGGGCGTACGGTTGTTGGTTTTTATAACAGCAGAGGAAAACTTCCGTTGTGGAAAAAAACTTGACAGCAGCATGGAAACGCAGGATTTACATCAGACTGACAACTTTGTAGAGGTCCAAAAAAAACACCTCAGCACAGAAAAGCACATAGTCAGACCGTTACAACATAAGAAACACATGTTGCAGGGTTTGGCTCTCACAGCTCAACAGAGCGTGGACACTGCTAACTAGAGCGCATCCAATCCAGCCCGCTGCCTGGAAGTGGGAGGGAGCGGGGGAGGGGCCAACGAAGACGGTGAATCATGGGAGTTAGTCTGTGAACTCTCCACCAGTTCATTTCTCCAGTCTCTGATGCTTGATGGAATGAGACGACCTTGGGAGAGTTTAATCCAAGGGGATCCGCAGAGCCCGAGGGAGGATGGCAAGGGGGAAACAGAGCATCAGTCTACATAGCATTCCAGGAGAACTTGAGATAACTAGCCCTCACAAGGCCAGCGTCAAGAAGCCAGATTAAGATAACAGCAATTGTTTTGGGTCAGGCTGGACTTGTTTTTATCTGCCTTGAGTCTCTCAGTGGTCTCAATGACGACTCCAAACAGCCGAATTCAGGGGGTCAATTTCCACCAAGCCGAGCAGACAACTTCTCCAAGTTGTTAGCCACACCATGGACAAGATCAGGAACCGCAACAAGCTTGCCATTCTGGGCAGGAATAGCATCAAGTTTGCGATTTTGCCCATGCAACGCTTGAGTCGGACTGTTAGTGGCAGTTCCTGCCAAGCGGCTTGCCAGGAACTGCCGACAGTCTCGGAATTTTGCGATACACCAGGAAATTGCCCGCTCCAAACAGCAGAAACCTTGTTATCATAAATCAAATTATGAAAACTTCTTGAAAGTCCTCCATGGAAAGAGGGGACAGACACATGACCTTCCATTGGCCCCAGGAATCCATCATGTATCCGGCCGGGAACGTTCCGTCATGATAAATTGCGTTGAGCGACCAGCTGACCAGATCCATGATTTTTGAGATTTGAAAGGGCTCAGAGACTGACCAGGACAAAGAGCAGCAGGGCAGAAGAGGGAGGGAGAGGAAGAAAAAAAGCGTCCGCCTCCAAAGAGGTTGTTTAGAAGTCTTATTTGGACAATACACTCTAAATTGGTAGCTAAGTCCAACCTGCAGTGGTAGAATACCCAGTGTAACAGTTACAATCCCATCCTCATAAAATTTACCTTCAGCTTCACCTTCAAGTTCATAGAGGAATAGGATTAACTCCATGTTTAACTATCAGAACTGGGTTCAAAAGCATTGTAGAGTGTAGTCTCCAAAACAACCATCATGTTTATTCTACACATTCTGATAATTGTTGACCTCTTTTACAATGTTAGATTAGAAAAAGAATAAAGAGCAAATTTTCAATTAGGTGCAAACTGAAAAAAAAAAAGATAAAAAAAATACACAGGCATCAGACAGTTGAAGTATTGATCGTGATAAGCTTTAAGTAATATAAGTTACTGATGCAAAGTTGCAAAAACATAAATGGAGGTAACTAGGTAGTCACCATTAGAGAAAAGTCACAGCACCAAATAATCAGAGAAGTGGTGTTTGGAAGTATTCTGCACAGTCAGTTCCTTTGACTGTCCCATCAGCAGCAAGATAGATAGCAAGATTCAATCACATGAAAATATATGCAGCCCATTAGTGCTTCATGAGAGAGATTTCAAGGACTTATGATGGAACTGGAGCCACAGTATACTACACTACAATATACATAATAGGCTATACAACAAGATCTTAGTATGCAGGAAGCCACAAAGCTGTTCAAGTTGCAGAAAGCATTGAAAGCACACTGAATGAATCTATCAGCTCACTTAGAGCGTTTAAGCTGTCACCACAGACTATGAGTACAAAACATCATGTTTTTATTCCTTATTTCTTTATTTGATTTGTGGAAAAGATTATATTGAATTGGCTAAATTTCAAATTTGGCTTATAAGAATACAGTTTAAAAAGATTATTTTTTTTATTTTTTAAAAAAAAGAAAACAAACAGTTGTCCTCTTCTTTTGCTTGACCATGACAAAAACTGAACTAATAAATATGATCTAACTGAAACTGAAAGGGCTTTAAACGCAAATATTTTCACAGTAATGGGCCAATCTTCTTTTTTCCTGTTGTGTAGCTTAAATCTTAATATGTAACAACCAGGCTAGAAAAAAAGAAACACAGCACCTAAAATAGACTGTTGCTATGTGGGTGTAGGTCCACTCAGTGCAAGACTGACTGTAAAACTGGGCTGACTCTTTCAGACTCAAGTTTTCAATATTTGGGCTTCCCCCAAGACAGTGTTAAAACTGCGAGGATCCATTAGTCAAGGTAATTTACAGAAATATAATGAGTTACAGGATTATATGAAAAAGGCAAGTCTCAACCTCGTTACATTCCTCTTCTTTATTTCCTTCTTCCATCCCCATTCCACCTCCCAGTTAGCTCATTGCTACCTGTCTGTTGACTGTAATCTGTCTCCTTTACCATGACACCACAACTAAATTGCTTCATTCTTGGGTTAGCATTTGCCATTTCACTTTTCCATGTTCCCACTCCTCTTTTATTCTCAGCCACGTCCTTCTTTCTAGACTCTCTCATCTGTTGTCTACATTTTCATTTCTTTTCTCAGCTTCCTGAATCACTACCTGGTTTCCACTACCTTCTTTCTCTTCCTCCATCCACTTTATTACCTGTTCTCTCTGTTTGGCTCCTAGAGCTTCTCCCTTACCTCTCGCCTCCAATCCACCTCCCAAGCCTGCTCCTTCACCACTTCATCCATCTATTCTTCTCTTCTTCTTCTGAGCCCAAGCGTTTGCAGCTTTGATCTCTGTAATTCTTTTTCTTTTTTTTTTTTTCAAAAAAGCCCCACTCCACCCCCTCAACCCTGTTACCATGACAGTAAGAGAGACAGAGTGAGGAGAGGCCTTAATGGAGTGTAGGAAAGATGGTGAAAGAATACTGGTAGTGGATCATAAGACTTTGAGCCCTGCAGATGGAAATGTGAGAATCTAAACTAAAGCAAAAAAGAGTGACTGGGTAGATTAGTGTAGGGGTTGAGACAAATTCAGATAGACAGTGAGAGGTTAAGGGGCTCAGAGTTCAATTTAATGGAGAAAGGTAATGGAATGCTTGTTGTAGAAAAGATTAAACTGATTGAGATTAAAACTTTACAGCTGCTTCTGATGACCATGAGTGTCTGTACTTAGTGTCCAGAGTTGGAATCGCTCAGAATCCAAAATATAAAGCTCAGTGTGCATGATACACAAGGAGACTACAGGCTGTTTCAATTTCAGTCAGTTTTCAAGTCCTTTGGACCACCCACATAGCGCCTTGCACTCAGAAATGACCTGTTTCTGAAATGACAAAGGCAAGTGTTCCACTTCAATAAGAGGTGTAAATCTATATTTCAAGGTTGCTGCATTGTGAATGGAGTTGATTTATAGACGTCTAACCTACATGACCATGATGCAAATTATTCTCTTGGTTGTTGTTGATTCTTGTGGTTCTTGCTTTTATTGGCAGTATTATCATTATGTCTCACGAGGTGAGTGCTCAGATCTTTCGTGCTACTGCTGTAATCAAACACTACTGCTTTTTCCTTCATGCAAAATCCAAATGACTTCCAGAGCTTATATTTTCTGTTGGAAGGTAAACTTGTTTTATGTCAATCTTGTAAGTGTTGATTGTGACTCGAGTTTTAAAAGGTGGACAGTCACTTGATATGTGCTTAAAGGCCCACTATATAACTTATACTATTTTCTCAGTGACGCGCCCCCTATTGACGGCTAATTCGCCATCCATCTTGGATCCTACCTGTACTGTGAGCTCTCTCCAGACAGTAAAAAACTGTCTTTTCTCAACTCTTGTTTTATCTCTTGCTCTTCTTTGGCTCTCCTTATATTTGTTTACATTCGCGTGCTAGGGTGTAACGCATGCGCAGAGCGAAACTTAGCAGGCGGCGTCCCGTTTGTGAAAATTCTATAGTGTGGTTTCTCAGCCGCAGGGTGCTGCTGGGCCGCGAGGGCCCTAGAAATGCACATAATAGATGTCACTGTGCTATCACACGAGTCCGGGAAGCCAAGTTTTAAGGTTGAAAAGTTGTATAGTGGGCCTTTAATAATGGTGTGCACCCACAAATCATAAACTGGCTTTCAATCAATTCAGTCAAGAGATGAAAAGTGTGATTGAAGCTTTGTGTTAAAATCAGGTTCTGATTCATATTGGTGAAGCACATACTGTCACATGTAAAGATATACTTTTGCTGTAAAATTTGAGTTTTTATAGTTGACTCACTTTGAGTGCTGACCTTAAAGGGCCATTTGATTTGGTACCATTTTTGCTGCATATTCATTGACTTTATTCTTCAGTTATAAAAGTAGCTGGTTTATTTTGCAAGGTCGCTGTACTTTCATGAGACTTATAGATCAAATTCATGAGATAATTCATTTAACCATGCTGTAAGCAATCTGTTCGGACCAGCCTGTGCCTTCTGACACCTACACACAAGTTTCCGGCAATGACACCTTCTGGCTTCACTTCTCAGGTTTTGTTGAACTGACTGGTTGAAGTTTGCTCCTGATAGATGGATGCCCCAGTGGCAGCCCATTTGCAGTGTGTTGTCACAGAGGAATTTCCCAGATGGTTCTGTTTTACAAACCATCTGGTGTGTGAGGTTGGGTGCTGCTTGGCTTGACACCAAAAATATTAGGTTATGGTCAGCGGATGATCTTATCCAAAATCATACTTAACTATTTTACAACATTTAAGGCACATATAAAAGGTGACCAATACCTGGTACTTGAGTAACCAAGATAACTGAGATTTTGCATGCACTTTCCCACATGGCCACTAGAGGTCATTTTTTGCATGAAATCATAATTGTGTCGTTTTCTTGTAAAAGGTAGCCTCTTTAATTTGCCCAGAAGGATATTTATTAACATACAAAAAAAGTATCAATGGGGAATAAAAAGAAAATATAAAATTAAAACAGCATATCTCTCTTTAGGTAGATTAAGTGTTAGTAAAATAGACAGTCAGATGAAACAATAAGATGCCATGAAGAGGGGGAAAAGAAGTAACAATACTATGAGACAGTCAGGGAAGGAGGTATCTGACTTTAACATTATTCCCACACAGAGAGAGTGAACAGAAAGAGGTGAAAGACGAAGAGAGGAGGGGGATGTATATTCACTTCTCTGAAGCTCACAGAGAGAAGCTCTCTCTCTGTTTCTCGTTTCTCTCTTTGCCATGTGACCGGCCGGAGCTCCAATATCGCTCTCTTTCACTCTCTGCCTCTTACCATCTTTTGCTCGGCTCATACTATGTCTGACTGAGGAGGAAGAGGAGGAGGAGCAGGAGGAGGGAGAAGAAGAAGCAGGAAGAAGATAAAGAGACCAAAAAGAAGGAGAGGATGTTCTCCGTTTCTCTGAAGTGCCGGTTAGGGGTCATCAGACGCCGAAACAAGGGTACAGTGTGTGTGTGTGTGTGTATGTGTGTGTCTCAAAGTAGACCACTGTCAACTATGATGCCACAGTGTATGTCAACTGTATACTGCTGTGTGTGTGTGTGTGTGTGTGTGTGTGTGTTTGTGTGTCAGCAATTTAGATGCTTGTTTTCTCATGGATTGGATGTGAGTTGTCTTTAACACATGCATGTGCACACTTTACACAGCACCATGATATCATGATATCCAAGGATACATGTGGCTTAAGTATGTGACTGTTTGGCAGTTGTTTGAATATAGGAGGTGGAAATGTTTCCATGTGTGCAGATCTGTTTGGAAATTTTCATGTTTATACTTATAAACTATAAGCAAGGCACAATGCGTCCCTCCTGCTGATGTTATTTTCTCCTTCTCCTTCACTTTTTCAATCAATTGACTATGCCAGTCCATTTATCCAGGGGGTCACACACTGAGTAAGCTTAGACATTAAGAATTCCGTTTTCTTGAAGTGATTGAATTAAGCTCTTGACTGGTGTTGGAAGAAACTTGTTTTACTTTCACGTCGTTTTTGGCTCCTCAACAGGTTGTTTCTTTAGATTTTTCTTGGGAAAAATGTGAGCAGATTGATTGATTTCCAGTTAAAGAGGTTTGCTTGAATCGATCGGGAGCAGCTAATTTTTGGTTTGATTTGTTATGACTGCAAAAATCTCACAACTGTGCCAGGAGCAGTGAATTATTTATTTGTATTTTCACTTGAGCTATTCATTATTTTACCGTAAACAGTGAGGTAACAGTAAGTCACGAGCTGAGGTGACAGTCTAACATATAAGATCTTAAAACATGAAATGTAAGATCATAAGAATGGTTTAAAACACGAAGGCTTCTTAAGAAAAACTTCATGCATTCATACTTCATCTCTAGTGTTTCTTTTTTTTTATCTAACTTGGAAAGGCGCATCTGATTTTTCTGTCATCATGTCATCCAGTGTAATCTTCGCATATTTTTGCTCCAGTTGGCTACTTGCTGTGCTTGCAGGTAAGCTCAGCAGGGCGTTGTCATCCATTCATGTAGGAAATTCTCATGAGGGGTTTTTCCACCAAACCAGTTCCAGTACTTGTTCAAAGCCAGAGCCTAACTTGGAACCAGCACTTTCTGTTTTTGAAACACCAAAGCTTTGCCTCCAGGAGTTAAAATCTGGTGCTTTGTTGGAACCAACTTTTCATTGGGCCAGAGAAAAGAACTGCTTACATCTGGTCTGACCAGCTAAACATTAAGACTGAAACTCATGTAAAGTGGAAGCAGAAGAATATGAGCTCAATATTCTTCTCATTGCCCTGCTGTTAAATGTTTTATATCATCAGTTAAGTCTGTAAACACTCCCTAATGTGTTGTATAGAGACAATCACTGTTTGCAGTTGAATTGTTAAACAGTGCAGTTACATTTATTAACATCATTGGGTATTTCAATTGAGTCAGCTGATGTTCATATATCCCATTTGACATAGCTTGTGGAATCCTGTTTGTATGAATTATGTTTAGCTTTTGGAAATGTTTATTGCCACTACAGAGCTTGTTCACAAATACTATCCATTGTTTGAACTGTTTTACAACTGAACTGGTGATTTTAAGACATGTTTACCTGCACCGTTGTGTCATATATGAGATGTTGAGAACCAAACCAATTTTACTTATTTACTTATTCCTCGTACAATGAAAATTTCTAAGCTGGAACCAATTTTGAACCAGTTTCTTGTAGATGTGCCCAGAACCAGGCAAAAACCAAAAGCTGATCAAACTTTTGCAGTGGCTACTCCTGAAAGAGCTTTCCGCTTTATATCAAATCTGCTCCCACCATTGAACAAATCATATCCAATAATATGCAAAATTTTTTGGCCTTCCTTGCAAGTTGAGTATTTTTTTCCTTTCATTCACCTTTTACTAATGTTTTCATGATCTTTTATTGATTACTGTTTTCTTCTTGTTGGAAAAACTTTAATGTTCATGTGTCACCTAAGCCAGGGGTTCCAAACTTTTCCATGGCAAGGCCCCCCAAACAGCATTAGCTGTTTGAGCGGAAGAGCCACTTTCAAATCTTGCTTGCTCTCCGGGAGGGGGGAGTTTAGAGTAGGTGCCACTTTCAAATCTTGCTAGCTCTCCAACATTACCAACTCTAGCTTTAAATGTTAACTAAACTCCAAAACCGCCTGATAAATGAATATATTTCCACCCAATTTAGCTTACCTACATAGTCAATCAACAGTTGCACTTCACGAGCAGAATTATATAAATATTTCGTGGCAAGATAGGTATCAGACCTGGGGGGTATTCCAGAAAGGAGGTTTAACAAAGCCTGTGATAAAGCCTGTGCTCGTGGTTGCTAAATCCTCTGAAGTCTTAAAGCGAGGGGTTCAATTCGCGTAACTTGATTTTTTTTCCACATGGACTTATCGATTACGTCAATTGAAATCAATGTGCCATGTCATCAGTCGAACTTTACGTCCAACGTTGCGTTATTTCGATTTTAATTTACCGATTTTTCAACTGCGTTGTTTCCGAACGACAAGGCCATTGCTCTGCGGTGTTACTATAAATAGCTGCAGTGGATTCGGGATCGATCGGGATTCTTCGCCAGGTCCGTGCCCGGATGCGCTGGGG
>JBBBVU010000003.1:9599783-9619587 GCA_037177055.1 Atherinosoma microstoma
TATTATATTATATTATATTATATTATATTATATTATAAGCATGGGTACAAAGCAAAAACATTCTTCAGACTGGAAAGAATTTCTCTTCTGCACCTTAGAAAAAATTCCTCCAGTTGCCAATATCAGAATATTTCCATAAGCTAAATATTGCTGTAGACTCACTGCAAAGGGTGTATTATAAGGGTATATTTCACAACCGATAAGTGGAGGTCGGAGGGATGGTTCGGGGTGACCGCAACAACCCCTCACCCCTGTGGAGGAGCTCGAGGTGAGCATTAACCGGGACCGCCCGATGATTAGGGGAATCACAGGGGGCTGTATCATCAGATGACCAATGACTGCAAAGTAACTCCATAAAGTATAGAGCCAGATCGCAAAGGCAAACCTGGAAATGGAATATTCTACTTAAAACAGAAGATAAGAAATCAATGGAGACATTGGCCAAAATGTCAGTGAATGATCAGATTGCACAATGAAGTGTTTCTGTTTTCAGGCAATAAACCATGCAATTGGGACGTTGCCAGACAATAATTGAAATTAAAAAAAAGAAAACAGAGCCTGTTCATTTGTTTAAATTAGCATAAAGTAGCATAGCCTGAACAAAACCTACCTATGTTTCCAAATTAATTTATCTAGATAAGCCATTTTGGAACAGAAAACCAGAGATTACCATTTATTCTAGGTTAACATATCCAGTTGAACCAGTAAACCAGCTTTGTTGAATACCTCTCTGCAGCTGTGGAAAGTGCCCCAAACGAAGTATTTCCACTTCATGTCAAAGCCGAGTAAGAAACATGCAAATAACATTAATGCAATGTAAACATTAAGGATGTCTATGTTATATTTAGGAGTTACCACTACAATTACTGTGAGAAAACATTGCTATTTTAAGACTGTTTTGTGGGGAATAAAAGTCTGTAACACTAACACTGAAAACTGATGTCCCCATATCTGGCATTTACACCGTGGTGAATGTTGAATTTGTCGAATATCCAATCAACTTCCCCATGGTCGTACTTACACTGTGAGAAGTTTTTGAATTTTTTCGTTCATTTGCTGCTTGACATAAAACATGATTCACATATAAACTTATTGACTGTCCTCCTGATCACACATGAACAATGTTTTGCCTCCATTTCTTGTTGCATGAACAGGATTGTTTGTTCAAGAATTAAACGAATAAACAAGACAGTTTTATCAAAAACCTTAGTACAATTTGTAATCTCTTCCGTTATTTTCTTTTTTTTTGGCTTGCTGTTGTCTTTGGAACATTCCCAGGTCATCCTTTTGCCTTCTTTTCTTTGGATTGCAGACAAACACGAAGATGGACGGGACATACTGTGGACGAGTTGTCCCACTTTTACCTAAAGGAAGACAGAATTAGCCTCAATTAATGTCCGTTAACATCAGACTAACCTGCAGTGGCTGGTCCCGTATAACATTATAACATTACTGCGATTTGCTGCATTTTAGTGATGCATTGTCTTTACTTTTTCATAAATAAATATATTCAAATTAGACCAGTTCACCATAAATATACTTGGAAAGCCTAAAAAACAACATTTTCAATTAACTTACCACTGACACAGAGCGGCTACACACCCGAGAGCTTTCCAGTAGCTTCCAGTTATCTCGTTTGATGGCAGCAGCCCATCTCAACACAGTTGTAACAGGGGATGTTTATCATTGTGTAGCATCCCCTCTTCTTTTAATAGCTATCTGTAATTGTCTGGGAAGTTAAGAGACCAGTTGCTGGAGTTTTAGGAGAGGAATTTATCATTTTCTGGTTGGATGCACGATTCAAACTGTTCAATAGTCTCTGACCTTCATTGCCAGATCTTTCTTTTCATGATGCCCCAAAATGTTTTCTATTGGTGAAAAGTCTGAACTGTAGGCAGGCCAGTTCAGCACTCGGACTCCTCTCCTAAGAAACCCTGCTGTTGTCTTGGTTGCAGTATGTAGACTGTTTCTAAGTCCATGTAGTGATCTCCAGTATACAATCATGTCTGTTTTTAATGCAGTGCTGTCTGATGACCCCAAGATCATGAGCATTCAGTTTCTTACTTTGACATTTTCCCATGCACACAGAGATTCTCCTGATATCTCTGAATCTTTTGATAATATTTTGCACTGTTGATGGTGGGATCTTCAAAGCCTTTGCAATTTTACATCCAGGAAAATGATCCTGAAATGTTTTTAATAACTTTTAGACACAGTGTGTCACAGATGGGTGAATCTTTGCCCATCTTTAAATCTGAGAAACTCTGCCTCTCTGAAATATTACTTATGTTCAGAGTCATGTTACTGACCTGTTGCCACATGACCTAAATAGTTGTCAAATGCTCCCCGGTTGTTTTTGTTTTGTGCCAGTTACTTTTCCAACCTTTAGTTGCTTGTGTCCCAACGTCTTAGAGGTATGTTACTGACATTAAATTCAAAATGAGCTAATATTTCCCATGAAATGGTCAAATGTGTCAGCTTCAACACCAGATATGTTGTTTATGTTCTATTAAGAATAAAATGTGGGTTTATAAGATTTGAAAATGTTATATTCTGTTTTCATTTACCACAGTGCCACAGTTTTTTTGGAATTGGAGTTATATGTAACTAAATTCACTCTGTTAAGTAAAGCAGGATAGTGTGTGAAAGTGATTAATCAGTAGTGAACATGTCGTCTGTTTTGACCAAATGAAACCAAGTTTGCTCCTTTTGCTGCTCATGGTCATTATGTCAGCTTGAGAAGATTCTTGAGAAGTTTTCCCGACTCTAAAACATCTTACTGTTTATCATCTTTATGCATGATGTTTGCCGTCATTGTTGGCAGAATGTCTCAGCCATTATACTTCCAACACTTTCTCATTCCTACTGACAGTTGGTCAGGGGTCTTACACCTCATTTCCAAAGCAAACAGCTGCATGTTGTCAGATATCCCTTTGCTGCTTTAAACGAGTCACAGGCTGTGCCACAAGTAAACCAGCCAAGGAAGAATCCCTATATAGTGTTCTCTTATCAGCAAGTAACACAAATTGCTGAGGAGTTTTAGGTAAAGAGGGACATAGGCATCTGGCTCCAGAGTGTTCTGTTTGAGTCCAAACCATGAGCAGCAGTTTTCTCTTTTCTCATTTTTCTGTTTGTATTTATTTTCTTTGATCTACTATTTACTACTTTATTACTTATTTAAAGTTCTTCTTTAAGAAAAGGGGGAAAAAGTATTTCTAATAATCTAAGAAATACAAATGCTGGGTGACTGAGTAAAAACTGGAACTCTAATACTTAAGTCAATCATAAACTATTCTTTATACTGTACTTTTCAATGCAAAACAAAACACTTGGTATCAAAGCATAATAATGGGTGAGATGGAATCCTATTCTCAGTTCAATTCAGCTTTATTTGTATAGCGCCAGTTTATGACAATGTCATCTCAGGGCACTTCACAGAAAGAGTTAATTCAAACCTATCTGTTTTCATCCAATTAGTATTCATACAAGCCAGTTCATATAACAATAATAGCGTAGCTAAGGAAACCAACAGATTGCATTGAATTACTTTGATCCAATCCCCCATCCTGAGCATGCTATGGGCGACAGTGGAAAGGAGAAAGTCCCTTTTAACAGGAAAACCTTGGCAGAACTCAACTCAGGGAGGGCGGCCATCTGCTTCGACTGATTGGGGTGGAGAGGACAGAAAAGAGAGATCAACAATTCTCACTTCCAAATTGTCATACTGGTGCTTGGTTGGGGGCCCACTGTGTTTCAGTAGCTCTAAAGTCTAACTTTTAGATGAGCAGGGTTTGAGCTGGTAACATGACAGACTGGGGAGGTATCCACATGCCTATCTAGAAAATGTTGGTGAAATTTCAGCAATAAACTGTGTTTTTTGTGAAGTTTTAAAGACTAAACACAATATTTCTAACCTTACATAACTTTATTTGCTTATAAAAGCCTCATTTGAATTTCATGCTTTACTTCCCTCATTTCTCTGGATCACCACACAACATATTTGCATAATTCCCACATAGTGAGTAGTTTACCATGCCTCAAAGAAAAAAAGTTTTGACAAATAGATCAGACGTAGCCTCAAAGAGCCAGTTGATGAAATTGGATGTTGTAGTCAGAAGGTGATGGGAGATACTGCAGTAACTTTTGGTATGGGTCAAAGGATGCATTATTTGAGGATTGAAGGATCTATACGACTGTAAAACTGATTAAGAGAATAAATAAATTAGATAATGAATCCTTAACTGAACATTATTATAACACTGTTGCAATGAGAGGAATTACTCACTGGTGCTTTAGTGTGGCTGAGTTGTATGATATGCGATCATATTGCCTTTTGTATCATCCAGCTGTCTAACTTACTTTCAAATGTAACAGCCAGGTTGAGAGATTATGTTTCTGAGGGGGCAGCCTGGGACTGGGCAATGTGGGAACCCGTTTTTACACTTGAGGAAGGATGATGAAGATGGAGACTT
Organism: Atherinosoma microstoma; assembly: GCA_037177055.1. Classification (NCBI taxonomy): domain Eukaryota; kingdom Metazoa; phylum Chordata; class Actinopteri; order Atheriniformes; family Atherinidae; genus Atherinosoma; species Atherinosoma microstoma. The sequence continues at coordinate 9,604,256 of JBBBVU010000003.1, forward strand.
AAACTTTTGTTTTCATCAAGCCTTTATCTAACATTCAGTATGCACAATCTATCATTAAAAATGAAGATGAGAACACAACGGTCGTGTTGCATCCCCTGTGTTTATGCTGTCAGTGCTATGCTGTTACTGATGGATGTTTTAACAGTGCAGAGATTTCTAAATTTGATCACTGAAGGTTTCAGTAAACTTTTTGTGTTTGTGTCTATGTGTGCACAGGAGTCTATAGTATCATAGCGTTTGTAGGGCAGCACAGACGGTAATTAAACCGTGTGTCAGAAGGGAGCTGCTGTGTGTGATGTTTCATGTATGACAAGATTCAGACTGAGTGTTCACTGTTTTTCTTTTTCTTAAGTGTATGTTCATGTAACAGAGTGAGATGCATTGTTGCTCTCCAGCGGTTAGTTTATTATGTTTGTGTTTGTTGTGCATTCTGAGGATTGATCCCCGAATCTCTGCAAGCTGTTGGGACCACTAAACTCTCTTTCTCACGCCTCTTCTCTCTCTCTTTCTGTGCATGTTTGCTGACTTTCATTATAAATGAGGCCACTGCTGATAAGATGAGGTGTGTTTGTGTGTGTGTGTGCTTGGAATTGCTCATGTGGGAAACAACAAAGGTGAATTTTAAAGAGGTGTCTGTTGAAAAATGGAAAGGTACTTTATGTCAAGCTGACTTCCTGAGTAAAATACATCTTTAAGCCTGATGAAGCTTGTGTGGAAAACTACCAAGTGAAGCTTCCCTCTTTTAGAAGTAGGTGCAGCAATCAATAGAGCAGAGGTGTTTTTGGGTGCTTTAGATAAGAGGTGTTCACTTTAAGACCGCCAAAGCAATGAAACTAAATAGCATCCTGCTAAGGTTCTTGTTATTCATCACACTTCTCATTCATGATGATTTCACAGTCATGGGGATGTGTGATTGCATATCATTTGGCTTATCGTGCAGGTATATGATGGTATGCTGAAAAGAAAAGAAAAGAGTTGTCTGTTCGAGCTTTCATATTTACATTCACCCAGAATAAAGAAATCATTATAGTCTAAATAGATTCGAACTATGGATCATTTTCAGATTTCTGATTTAGAGCCATCAGTGGGTGGAGTGGAGATTATGATCTCCTTAGTCATGTTCAGGAACCATATTTTATACAAATAGAATGTAAAAAAAACTTTTTTCCTCCTTTTTTTGGGCTAAAGAGTTACACCGAGTCCTTTAGTGAGTCATCACTGTGTGTAGGTGAATATTTCTAACCAAAAATTAAAACTGGAGCCAGCAATTCAACGATTTTCCACACAGCTAAAAGTTGTAAAACTGTGAAGACTTCTTAGACATCAGGAGGCACTTTGTCACTCCAACTCTTTTCCTTTGATCAACGAGTCACATTGAGCAATAATGTAAAGACCTCTAATGAATTCCTTTTATTTGACAACAGCTGCTCTGCTCCACTTTGTTCTGACTGAAATGAGATGAATAGATTTTGAAGCGCTTTCCCCCGAGTGTTCCCGCCTAGTTACCATAAATAACAGGGAAGTATGCAGACTGTAGCTTGTGCTGCTACCACTGTTGGAGGTATAGATCCCTTAGGTTGCTTATTGCGCCAACAGCCTGCAACAATGAGTGCAACCACGGAGTGTAAAAGTTGCATCAGCGCTGTTTCCATCCCTAACACCTGGGAGGAATTATTGCAGCTCTCCGGTTTATTTTTTGTTGATAAAAGGCTTCCAAATGGTAGCTAGAAATCTGAAAACAAAAAAAGGAAGCAGTGATTTAGCTGTGTTTATTCTTAGGAGAGACATAATATGAGGCATTTTAATCTATAACAATTTTCTTGCTTTTAGTACACTAGCAGTTGGATAAGGTACACAGTTGTATTTCAGCAGAATGCAATCATACAGTAAGTTTTTTTTGCTTATTGGATCCCAATTAATGGATTCAAGGGGGGGTAAGTTACACTACCTCTGAGTCAGGGTTGAGTCTCTGCATCAAGTACATCTGGGTGTTGATAATGAGTGATCACCAATTGGAGCAGAGGATGTACAGAAGGATTGGTGCTTTGTCAGCTGTGATGAGGCCGTTGAAAGACCTGAGCCAAAAGGTGAAGACTCCAATCAACTGGTCCATCTTCAGTCCAACCATCACCTGTGGCTATGTGATTTGGGTAGTCACAGAAAGAAAGAGATGTGCTTCCTTTGGGGAACCGCATGTCAGTATTAGTGACAGGGTAAGGAACTTGGAGTAGAGCTGCTGCTCCTCTGCATTAAAAAGAGCCAGCTGAGGATGTCTTCTGGTTGCCTTCAATTAGAGGTCTCTCAAGCATACCCAGCTGATCAGGAACCCATAAAGGGGGATTATATATCCCTCCTGGCCTGAGAATGCCTCTGAATCCCTCAGAAGGAGCTGGAGAGAGATGTCTGGGTGATCTGAACCTGTTGCCTCCATGAACTGATCTCACATTAGCAGAAGAAGACGGTGGGGGAGATGGGGGAAGTAACAAACATCAACAACAAAAAAAGAGGTGAGCCAGATCTTTCTGGTTTTATTGGGTTGTTATACTTCTTTTAGCTTCTCTGTGGAGCTCAACAGTGTTTTGACTGTATTTTGAAGCAAATACTTCTTCTGTAAGTGTGACTGGTTTATAAGGATCTATTGTTGATTGCCGTTCAATCAGCTGTGTCTCCAGCTCTATGATCCAATAGATCAAAGCCCCTGAGCTAGGAAAATAGATTCTGTGCAACATTTATTTTTTTAGCTTTGGAGCTATCCCTGGTGCTGATCTCACCCTCAGACTCTCTCCGCAGTGACTAAACCTGTTATTCAGCATACTGTGTATCATCCTCTGTTGGAGCAAGCAATTTTAACCTCAGAGATTTTTCCTTGCTGTTATTTAAAGAAAAATAAAAGCAGTCAATAAATAATATTCTTTTTTTACTCTGGCATGTGTATCATGTGGGTGTGGCCGTTAAGTGAGTGCTGACTCATAAATGCAGGGATGGCCTAATCAGTCATTTTGATCCTCATGAAATAAAATGTTCACAAATTAGGTCCACTTAGGTGTTTTGTGTTTTTTTTAGCTGTGAACCCCTGCTCTCTGGTAAATTAGAGACAAGTAATTATATATTTTTTAGGCTTCTGCAAGCTGTGGTTGCTAGGTGACTTGTAATTGATCTTTTTTAGTACTGTCAATGTATTAGAAATTTTAATCGCGATTAATCGCATGAGTGTCCTGAGTTAACTCACGATTTATCACATATCGCAGATTTTTTAAAATCTTTTTTTGTTTTATTTTATCTATTCGATTATTTTTAACAGGATATTTATTATTATAATAATTATCTAATAATTATGTATTGTTATAATACTTATTTAAGCTGTTAAGAAGCCCACATAGACTCTAAACAGATGAATCCAGATTTTTTTATTTCTTAATATTGTAGCTGTCATTGCATGAGGCAGACTGTTAAGAGTTGTGACTTCCGAGCTACATTGAATGCATCCCTGATGCATGGCAACTTGTGTGTAACAGCAAGTTTAAGTTTCATGTTCTATTCCTCAACCCGTAGCTGGTTTAAGTCGTCTTTTCCTGAATTATTTGGAGAACTTAATAGATAAAATACCTCAGTCTTGTCCAAAAAACCATCTTGCAAAACTTTAAAGCTGAACTGTCTATGTAAAAGATCAATTCTGTGTCCGCTTTTGCTTCAGAAACATATCCTCCTTCCTACATCCCTTACTGAAATTATGCCGACAGTGCGTGTGTTAATCGCACGTTAAAATAATTATCACTGTTAAAGGGAATTTGCGTGAACGCGTTAACTTTGCAGCCCTAATCTTTTTATATATTTTTTGCTATGAATAAGTTAAAAGGGGGAAGCCAAACAAGAAAAACAACAAACAGCACAGTGTCAAAGTTGCTCTTTTCTTTCTGCTATGCCTGGCGGCTTCTATTTCACTGTGATAACCATGTGATGCATCATTTATTTCTGTAGGGAGGCATTTGTTTTGTTTCCAAATCTCAAGAGAGATTAGAACATATAATCTGACATAGAACAATATATTTGTCACTGGCAGGGATTGTGTATCATTATTCAAAAGAAGCTGACATCTTTAACCAATATATAGAGTTACAGGCCTCAAGGGGAGGCCTCGGGGCGGACCCAGGATTTGCAGGAGAGATGATATCTCTCAGCTGGAACATCTGAGTGTCCTTTCAGAAGAGCTACAGGGTTTGGGGAGAAAGATGTCTGGAGATATCTACTTCAATTCTAACCCCTAAAGCCTGATCCCAGATGAGCAGCAGAAAATGGATGAATGGATAAATGGGTATATAGAAACGCTTATTACTGAAAATCAAGTGGAGAGGAACCATTTCAACCAATGTCCCTAAAAGCCAAATTAATCGATTAGTTATTTGAACTTTTTTAGCTTTCCATTTAAGGAAAGAAAACAACAAAATTAAATCAGACCCATGCTGTACTGCTGTAGTGGTGTACCAGTGGGTGATAACTGAGCTCATTCTAATAGCCTACGCTAAACCATTTTGTTTTAGGTGAGACTGTGTGAATAAACAGAAGTGTCAACAGATTGGCCTCTCAGTTAAACTGACCAATACAACAGCTGATAGAACATCGTCCTCAGGCAAGACAGTGATGCATCTGCCAACTCACTCATCGTGGTGTCTTTTTTTAATGAAAACCCTGCAGATACTGCAGAATCAGAGGTTAGAGATGATCTGCTACTGTGCGATCAAATGGGTTCTTAGCAGCAAGTATAAAATGAGACAGCAGATGATGAAGAACCAAATGGGCAGCATTGTTTTCTGAAGAGGGCATCTTCAGATGTCTTCCTGTTTTAAAGTTCATACAGTCTAACAGAGATCAGAGTAAGATGCATTCATAATAGCTAGATTCTATTTGATAGAGAAGTAACTAAGGAACTGCGGATAACTATAAATTATGCTGATGCCTTTTGATTTTCAGTCTTTTTGTGATGATCTGTGGGGAGGATTATACTCCATGTGGTTGTGCTTGCGTGTCATTTTAAATCCATAATGGACGGTTCAGAGAAGTCAAACTTCTGCAGCTTTCCTAATTTATGACCCAGACCCAGAACTCCATTGTTTTTGCACATGTTCTAGAGCTGATGGCATCCTGCTATCTTAAAAATCGTTTTCTTGAAAAAGATCCTAAAACAAATGTTAAGATTGAGTGAAATAGCAAATTTTCTTCATGTGAATTAATTTTTTTAATTGAAGCCTGATTAGTCAGGAAGAGTAATATATGTAAATTGTTGGGATAGGCTTCAGCTTCTTCGCGACTCTGAATTGGATTAAGCGGTAGAGAAAATGAATGAAAGAATGAGTAATAAATGTCATTTTATTGAGTGAAACTGGGCTAATTGGACATATTCAGTTAATCTTTAGAGATTACTCAACCCCAGTAACAGCTGCATTGGTGTCAATTAGAAATGACCAGAAAAGAAGCTTCTTACCAAAACTTTGACCTCTCAAAAAAAAAGTTTTTTGACTATTTTCTATAGATGTTTGTTTTAAATTTCACTCTTCACTCAACATTATACCAAGACAATCCATAATTATAGTTTATTATCAGATATTTTCTCAATTTTATGTGTTTCACAAGAACTAAGCTGCAGCTTTACTACATACAGTCAAGAATAAATTAGACTTTTCCAGGAAAACTAAGTCTAACTAAGTTTTGAAGTCTATTTCCCTGGAAAACATAATTTTTCACACCTTCAGGACCTAGAATTATTTCTGCCACTGGTTTAAAGGACAGTTGGCTCATCTTGGCCTGGTCATCCCAGTCCAGTTGACCCAAAAGAAGAAAAGTTTATGCAAAGAGAAGTTTCTCTAAGCATCCTAAAATTTCATCACAGTGTTTACAGATAACACTCAGAGGCATGCCAGAAAAGAAACAACCCAAAAAACTCTGCAAGCAAATCTTATACTATGAAGTTTCAGGGTGGAAATGTGGTCTTTCTTTTCCACCAGTTAATAGTCTTCCTATGTAAATGATTAAAAAAAAAGGTATATACCTGAGAGTTGGTCAAGTATCAGCTTTATCTGCAGGCCCTGTTTCAAAGAGGATGGAGGGTTTAAAGTTTTCAGAAAGTTGAGTTTATTTGGGTTGTTCTGACTTTAGATGACGGACAACATTCCCACATTCAGTGTGAAGGTTGAACTCAGCAGATAAAGACATGAACTCACTTGTGTAACATCCAAGAAGAATTATGTTACTTTCCACTATCTTGAAAATATTGATAATATGTTGAAACACATTGTTGCCAGGAATCCTGGTTGTACAATGAACCATAGTTCAGACGTTTGGGCTATTTTTGAGTTTTCCGCAAAAGTTAGACATTTTATCCAATAAATTCCTTTGAGACTAAAAAAGTGAGAAAGATAAAATGTCAGAGACAAACATGATTTTTGAGTGTCTTGAATAAGCCTTGACTAAAAGGGTGCCTTTACATGTCTGGAATGCACAACTAAACATACTCTAGTAGGCAGAACTCTGGTGTGATGAGGTAAAAAGCTGCCATGACTGGCTTGATGCTGGCCTATTGATTCAATCTAATGTTCCAATCTACTGCTCACATTAAGCGGTTCCCAATTTTCTTTTCATTCATTAGCTAAACACTCCCATTCCTCACTGGGTCCCTGAGGCTCCAAACAGAGCTACTTAATGCAAAGAAGGCATCAGACAGACAAGCTCCAGTTTCTCACTTGAGCAGACTGTACAAATGACGTCCTCATGCACCACAGTCATCCTCTTCCCCCGGGGGCACACCAACATGGAAGTTAAATGAGGGGAGGATGAACAAAATGCTAAGTGTGGAAGTAATATGCATGAAGGGGGCTTGCATTTGCTCCAACTTTCCAACCCTGTCTTCCCAGCTATTAAATATAAACATGAAAATTATTCCACAGAGTTAAGTGGCAAAAAACAAACAAAAGAAACCCAAGTTGCCTTTCAGATCTTAGTTTTGAACAGACACACTTTGTCCGGTGTACACCTGTAATGAAAATCTGCTTTGTGAAAGACTATTAGTCTTTAATCAGTTGCTTGTTCTTTAAACCTGCAGGCCTCCAGGGTGCAGGATCCTCCTTTGCTTTCAGTCAGTTATTATCTTGCCTCCAAAACTGTCACTCATTCTAATGAACTGTCACATAAGCTCAGTCTGAGAAAATCAGGGTATACTATAGAAGCAGAAACTTTTTCCAAGGTAACAGGCACAAAAAAAGGACTCAATCTCTACTGCTCTGACATGCTTTCCCTGAGCTGCTGGTGTCAACCTCAGAACTCTATGTAACCTTGAACTGTGAATCTTCACTGGTATCACGGTTTGATATGATTATGATCAACCCGTTTACAATTTAATTAATCTTGCTGTCCTGCAACTTCCCATCACTGCATTACTGAAAAGTAGCTTCTTTTTTCATTGATATAGTCCTATCAGTTTGAATCCTTTCTTTTTAATGGAGCACTTTCAAAACTCAGACAACTGACTTCAAGAAAATCTGCATTTCTGTTCCAGTGTCAGACTCACCCATCTTAGTACTGTACATGTATGTCACATAGGATTTTACCACCACAAAAGTCCATGGATTGCATGTACCAGCTACTCACTGAGTCCTTTGTGGGGACATGTTTGGCTGTAGAAGTCATTTCTGTATAAGTTTGTGATCGATACTACAGTTCCAGGTCATCAAGACCTGATGAAACCAACCAAATACATCCATAAATCTGTTATGGAATGTCTTCCCCCTCTGAGGACAAAGTTGACAGTGCCTCAGCAGTTCTTGGCTGGATTATTTGGGCTTCTTGTTTTCCCTGAGGATGTAGAAGTTGGATAAGAGTAAAATCAGCTAATACAGTTACTGTTACTGAATGTGCCAGCATACCTGTTTCCCAAACTTGATGTGTTTTTTTTGGCTGTATCATCCATCACAGCAACATTAGACACTGGAGCTTCATCACATGACTCCTTCAGCGTTGTGTTTTATCTAATGCAACAATGCAAATGTGTAGCTTTTTTGTTCTGTTGAGGCTGGCAAATTTCCACATAATTTTGGGTGGGCTACAAAGTCTCATACAGGATCTGTAGTTCCAGCAATGCAACCATTCACATATATTGCTATGCAGCTTGGAAATCAGATGTTTTCTAACTCTTATCAAGATAAAACAACTTTTCAAATGATTAATCAAATCATTTAAAAACACACAATATGATGAGCTACTTTGTAAATTAGATTGTCAATGAGCTTGTGCCATTGTTCTGTCTTCCACTTTCATAAACATTGTAATTGTAATGCTGCATTTGATGGCAACTGGAGAGAAATCTGGGTAATGGTTTCTTCTAAAAGGAACCACAGTAAACAATTACACTTTTGTTTATCTCTATCTTGTGGTAAAAATAATTTATTGTAATCTCAAGTTCTGATTTCCTCTTTTGTATTACTTCAATTGCACCATTACCTGGCTGTCAAGGGAAGGAAGAACAAGGTCTGAAAGGCTTAGTTTTCAAAACATGAATACTTTTAACATAATCCTTGCCCTTGCTTTGCCTCCAGGTGCTGTCTTTGTTTACTCCTGTTGGCTCTAATGGGAATCAAACACCTAACCATGTCAGTGCTAGAGTTTTATTCTTCACCCTTTAGTTGCACTGGGTTTTTGAAGAAGAGCCCAGAGAGTTTCTTGTACAGATGCTCAGTTGGCTTAGAGTTATGAGTGTAATAAAGTAGCTCCGGCAGCATGTTTTCTGTCAGCTTGCTACTGGATTCAGGAGGATTTCATCTAAACTGCAACTCATCTCTATCACTTCGCAGAGGGTTGCAGTCATCTGGGACTGTAGTGTTCACCTCTTGGGTTTAAAGAGGAAAAATAAAATTGTAAAAACAAGCTAATGTTAAAATTGCCACTGATTTGATCCAATATTAATCAATTATACATATTTACCTTTTCCTGCCAAATCAAAACATGATATTGCTTTCTGCTTTTTCACTTAAAATAAGTTGTGACACGTCTGAAGTCTTCAAAGATAAATTCAGTTGTATTTTCTGTACTGCTCCAAGGCCGACGATTACAGTGGCTGCAGTTTTCAAAGCAGCTTTAAACTCTTTTTAGCATTTTATGCAGTTTGTCAGAAGCAGGTCTTGGATTATATTTGTGGGTTTGAAGTTTCTGCGTTGAACGCCACCGCCTCCCTGTTTCAGACTCATTTCATTTGTCACAACTCAACTTAATTCCATCCTCTGGCTTTCTCAGACGACATGTTTCTGTCACAGCATGAAGCTGCTGGAGGATTCACTTGGGACCAATGCAGTTAACCAGGGAAAAAAATGTTAATGGACACTTGGTAAAACCTGCTGAAACTCTTGGGTTTATCTGGTTTTTAATCGTATTATGACACTAATATTCCTTTAATCTCTATTTAAGGTCTTTGAGACTTTTTCTGACGTGATTGTCGGACATTTGAAAACCACAAGCTTTAATGCACCGTGTTAGTCTTCATTTTTGCTCTTTCAGACACACACGCTTTTGATAACGGGCACTAATGTTAGATGGAAAGACTTGGTTCATCCTGAACCTGCTCACCTGAGCCGTGATTAAAGCTGTTTGTAGATCAGTTAAAATTTTGCACATCAAACTTTGAAGTTTCTTCACAGATCTGGTATTTTGCACAGGGTGTGACAGGAGATAGGGATCATACACATGTTTTGTTATAGTGTATCAGCTGATTTAAAATAAGTATATGGCTGATAAATGTCATTAAAATGAAACAGATACAGGTACCTGGCTGTCCGTGCATTTTCTGAAAATCTTTCTGACATGTTAGACAAATATATCAATTACCTGCTGTTTGTTTGTTTGTTTGTTTTTCTTAAGTTTAATTGCTTGCAGTGTTTGATTTTTGAAGTTTATACAAAGTTAAAATAGACACGGATTCCCAGTTTTTCAGGACATGTTAATCCATCTTCTGTAGTAGCTGTGCATTCAGGCATATAGACATGTTAAAGACTACTTGTGGGACTTCGAACTGAGCATCAGAGTGAGGAAGAAAGGGGATTTAAGTGACTGAATGTGGCATGGTTGTTGGTTCCAGATGGGTTTGTCTGAGTGTTTCAGAAACTGCTGATCTACTGGGATTTTCACACACAACTGTCTATGGGATTCACATAGAAAGGTCTGAAATAGGGAAAATATCCAGTGAGCAGCAGTTGTCTGGACCAACATGCTTTGTTGATGTCAGAGGTCAGAGGAGAATGGAGAGACTGGTTGGAGATGATAGAAAGGCAACAGACACTCAAATAACCACTGGTTCCAACCAAGGTATACAGAATACCAACTCTGAACGCACAACACGTCCAACCTTGAAGCAGATGGGCTACAGCAGCAGAAGACCACACTGGTTATTTGTCTTCTAAGAACAGGAAACTGAAGCTATAATTTGCACAGAGTCACCAAACCTGGACAATAGAGGGTAGAAAAAATTGCCTGGTCTGATGGGTCTCCATTTCAGCTGCAACATTTAGATAGTAGGGTCAGATTTTGGTGGAAACAACGTAAAAACATGGGTCTATTCCACCTTGTTGTGGGGGATATTTTTTTTAACTTCTAGCCCCTTAATACCAACATGGCATGGTTTAACTACCACAGCCTACCTGAGTATTGTAGCTGACCATGTCTATCCCTTTATGACCAGTGTAGCATCTCCTGATGGCTTCCAGCAGCATAATGCACCATGTCACAAAGCTCAGATCATCTCCAACTGGTTTCTCGAACATGACAATGAGTTCACTGTACTGCAATGGCCTCCACAGTCACTAAGAATTAAGGTAGTTCTGAAGGCAAAAGGACATCCACCCCAGTACTACCAAGGTGGACCTAATAAAATGGTTATTGAGCATATTTCATATGAGGGCTTGGAAACCTAAAAATCTATCAAATCAATTTAAATGGCTGGACTTGGATTAAACATATGGGTGCAAATGCCTCGGGATGGTTTACAAGAAGTCTGCATCTGTTTTTTTTTTACCCACTTCTACAGGAGTTCAGCCTCACTACATTCAGGAAAAATACATAAAACACAGTGTTGTGGTCACATGAGTAAAACATCTGTTTCAAGGTCTTCACAATACTCTTGAAACAATATGTATGCAAGTTATTAACTGCCTGACACACATGAAACTCAGACACATTTGTTTTCCCAGCCTCCTCTCACAGCTATCATATATCATCTTCCATTTTTACTTCCATTAAATCATCTGAGACCAGCTCAACACCGCTGACACCTTCATAACCTGTGATATTACAGTCAGCAGGAAAAAAGGAAAGGGCAAATTTCAATTTCTTCAACATCCACCTGAGGGTCCTAACTTTGCCTGATAGCTGCTGTTGGGCTCAAATGAAGTTTTTTTTTCTCATTTCTTACGGCCTTCAGCACCAACTGCATGAGATTTCCTAGGCTTCTTGATCATCATTTGACAGTATAAATATATTTTTCTTTTTCTTTTCCCTTCACTCCATGCCAACAGCTTTAGCTGTGGTGGGTTCTCCTCTAAAGAAGTCAGAGCAATATTGGGAATATTATATAAGTTTCTGTAAATTTACCAGCAGAATGAATGATTACTCTGTGGAGGAGTGACGCAGCTTTTCCTAAAATAAACACAAAAAGTACAGAAAGTTGATGCAGACTTTTCATTCACTCTCTAGATCAGTCACAGACTTGACATATTTTTTTTTAAATTATTACCATTTTTAAATATGTTTTTCACACTTTGGATGAGTCAGAATTTGCTCTTGTTGGACTTTAAAAAATGTAACATTCTGGAAAAAGCAACAACAAACAAACCTTGGTGAGTCAAGAAGGTCCCAGCTAACATTAGTTGACATATTGATCCAAAGGTATAATATCTTTAAATTGAAGGTATAACACTGTTAAGTTGGCATGTGCAAAGGGGAAGTGTTCCTTTCTGCAAGACGAGGAGATTAAAGCGAGTACAGAAAGAAAATGGTTGTCAGTACTGCTTCATTTTTACCATTGAGACATAATTGGGGGTGGGGGGGGGTTCCAGAAGTTCTGCAGGGCCTGGCTGTGCTTTTGTGTTTTTAAAATTACTATTTGAAGCCCACACAATGTCAGCAGAGCTTAGTCTTCTTAAACTGTAAGGACAGAGCACCTTAAGTCTGCTGCTGAGGCTTTTCAATGTGACTGCTTCTGTTCAGTAACACTCCAACATCTGGAGCCTTCTGCTGAGGCTTATTACATTATACATAATATCATGGCAAACACACTCTGAGCAGTTCACAACATATATTATTTATAAAGTCTCTTCAGTGAGAAACCCACATTGTATATTATTCATAGTTTCATGACATGTGACACATATTATTCACACACCATGATGTTGGGTGTTGTAATAATACATGATATATACGCATTAGAATGCATTTGTGTTGAAAACCAGTTTATATTTAATCATTAAAGCAGATATGGTTTAGTAATAAATGACTTACTACCAAAATTACTGGACTAAAAGGTTTAATTATTCTTGGTTTATATTCATGAGAGCTGTCTGCTACGGCTGCCGTGAATCCTACATCTGATGTGAAAGCACCACAGGCTGCTAACAAAAAAGAGTACGAAATTAACCTGCATGAGGGACTTCCAATTATGGCAGCTTGCTGAGGGGATACGTGTAAGTCTGCACTGCTACGTGCACCACCAAATATTCAAGTGTGAGATTCAACCTAATTTCAGCATCAAAAACTACTATTGCCACAGAAGAAGGCAAACCGCAGCCGGACCTAACAGACTTTGTAACACCAAGTGCCAATTTTAAACTTACTGCTAACGGCAAGGCTATGGAAGCTGATGCTAGTGCTAGCAACGATGCTACCAGGGATTGTGCTGAGAAAAAGTAAGAGAGAAACAACACTGCAACTGAGAAGTGTCGTGCCACTTTGATAGTGATATCGTCAACTGTTAACAACCCAAAATCAGACTTTTCATCCAGATTTGACAGAATTCTCACTGCGATTGAAAAAGTAAGGAAAGATATGATGGACTGTACAGAAAGATTTGCACATAAGATGTTTTCACACCGGACCAAAAAGTGTCTGTTTGCAAGTGAGTCTGGGTGTTTTCATACTTATATGTTCTTCCTTTGTTTTGTTTTCTTGTTTGTTTTTATTTTCATTTTAATGAACATTTTAACATCTACCTGTCCAGGGACTGCAGGTGGAAATTAGTAGCTTTTCTAAAGCCTGGCAAAAAACATATTTCCCTTTCGAAGTTGATATATTTTGGTGTATGTCTGTTTCAAATGAATAAAATTCTAATTCAAATAGAAAGATGATCTAGAGGAGAAAGAAAAAATACCACACCTGGAGGCTCGTTCACATCGCTCCAACATAAGACTTGTTAACTTACCTGAAGGTGAAGCTACATGTGGCTTCTTGAAGAGCCACATTTAGCTTTGGATCACTTTTTTTTTTTTTTTTTAATAAAAATGATTTAAAAAAAATTTAAAAAGAGTAAAACTTAATAACCCAATCCCCAACCAGGAACTGGATTTTTTTTTTTCTTTTAATTTTCCTTTCTGGGTTTGTTTTTTGTTTGTTTCTTCTCTGCTGTGAGAGTAATAAAATAAATATTTGAAAAACAAAACAAACCTACAACCAGATATGAAACTGATGAGGAGCAGTTGCTTCGGCCACTTTCACACACATGAAATAGGTGTTTTCTTACATGACATACAGATCATGTCGCGCTCCTGTGCTACCAGATTTTTCTGTAAACTGTGGCTGTTCTGTTGCAGTCATTGTTGCTGAAGTCTCGGGTTTGGCTTAGATTCTGTGTCACGGTTATGCCTCCATGATGGCGACAGCCATGTTCAGATACATTTTCAGTTTGTCCCTCTATCCCTTCAGTTAACAATATCACAGGCACACATTTAGAGAGTTCATGTATCTAATTCAAGGATGCACTGAATAGATATTGGACACTGCAGAACATGTTTTTGACCAAACATTGACTATTCATTTATTCCATTAACAAAGACTGTGTGCTTTGTGTGGGAAGAATCCAGCTTTTAAAATGTGTAGCTTCTTTGCACAAACATCCATATGGGAAGCGTTGTCTGCTGTCATTGCAATAACTTTGTGCCCAATGCATAAATAAACGGCTTGTCATTATATTGTATTCCTTGAAAGTCCCCAATTAGTTCAGTTTGAGTCTGGACAGACATGAATATAAACTGGAGATTGACCGGTTCAGTGAGGGAAACAACTTTGAGGCTGTAACTGCTTTAACAGCCTACATCTGAGCTGTGAGGTGACACGTTAATGCTGGCTGAGCATAGCAATGAACTCTAGTGTCCGATACCTTTCGAAGATGACAGAATCACCAGATTAATTGTCTGACTTCACTGTTTTCTTGTCGACATTGAAGGGAGTAATAAAAATCAGCAGCATCACAACAGCTGCCGACACATTCATAGTGGCTAATTGCTGGAAACACAGCACAGAAATGGCCTCCACAGCAGGAAATCAGCTGGCTGTGACAACAAAGTCCTGTCAGAGCTTTCTCTTACTTAAAGAATGATGAGCAGTAAATGCACTGTGAAGTGTCCCATCGCTGCTTCACACCTGGGATTTGCTCAACACACTGTGTGTAAGGTACTGTGTGGAGTTTTCAGGTCAGTCCTCTGAGAGTTATGCAGCCATTTTTCACTTTTTGGAAAACAAAGTTACATATCATATGCAGTGGACAGTACATTGCTATGGTCAAAGGTGGCCAGAATCTCTGATACAACATGACTTTGTGGCAATTTGTTTGCAGGGTTTTCCCACACAATAAAAACTTAGATCCAACACTAATTTCCTAAAGAATCCACCAGCCACCCATCCCATTCACAATAAGAAACTTGTGATTTTTTTCTGTAAAGATTTGTGTCTTTATTCACTGTTAGTCAACAAAAATCTTTATGCTTTGTGTTTATCACCAGCTTATATTATTTCACTCTATTTTTATATGATAAGTTCCTAATCTACTAATTAAGGATGTCTGGATTGATCTCGGGATCAGATCAGGTCCTGATCAAGGTTTGAATGTCTGGTTGGATCTTCGGTTACGCCACCTATTGGGCATCCGTGGTAGTGCACTAGAGTGGTTCAAGTCCTATCTCTCTGACAGAAGCATGAGTGTGAGCCTTGGAAACACTGAATCCAGGTCTGCTCCGCTTCCCTATGGGGTTCCACAAGGGTCCATTTTGGGGCCCTTGCTTTTCTCTTTGTATTTATTGCCACTGGGATCTATC
>JBBBVU010000003.1:9665604-9678104 GCA_037177055.1 Atherinosoma microstoma
TGTGTGTGTGTGTGTGTGTGTGTGTGTGTGTGTGTGTGTGTGTGTGTGTGTGTGTGTGTGTGTGTGTGTGTGTTAGAGAGAGAGAGAAAGAATGAAGGGGTTGGCCCTTCATTGTGCACGAGTGTTCAAGCACATAAGTGGGTGTAGATTATTATGTTTGTGTGTGTTTTTCCTGCTCTGAGCCACAGGAGGCCATCGTTTGCTACTTCAAAGTACTTTACCCATAATCCTCCAAGTGTGGATTCATTTGCACTTGAAACTCACAGACTGAGAGAGAAGGAGGGAATAAGAGAGCTTGAGACACAAACGAGACGAGGAACCCTCTGACCACATGCGGAATAGAATGTGCAGCCGAGTGGCTTTAGATCTGTGTGTGAATGTGTGTATTTGTCCGGAGGAGAAAACTGACATGACTCATTTCCTGACTGCTTATTTTGCCTCCTTCCACCTCTTCTTTTCTTTCCACTCCCTTCATATTTTTTGGGTCGCTTGAGGAAAGCTCTGACAGGGATACTGGCCTGGCTTCACCCCAAGCTCCACAGATGCTCAGTTAGTTAGGACCTTGAGCGCTGGTGATCCTCTGCTGTTATTTTTCAACAAACACCATCAGTATTGGGAATGGATGTATTTTAAACCAAGCCATCAATTTATCAGCTAAAGTGAACCAAAATCTGAGATCATATTTAATTTAAAAAAAGCAACAAAAGAAAATCTCATGCAGGACCTGGACAATGATAACACTGTAACACTGAGTGTAGTACACTACTAAAAATAAAGGGAACACATATTCATTACCATGTAACTCAAAGTCAGTCCTGCTTTTGGGATATTAATCTGTCCAGTTTGGAAGTAACAGTGATCGTCAATCAATTTCACTTGCTGTTGTACAAATGGAACAGATAACAGGTGGAAATGAGAGGCAATTAGCGAGACAACCCCTGTAGGAACAGGAGGAACAGTGCCAGAGCCCTACAAAATGACCTCTAGCAGACCACTAGTGTGTATGTTTCTGCTCAAACTGTCAGAAACAGACTCCATGAGCCATTAATATATTATGCCGTATGTGTGCCATTTTTACTACGGTTTTTCTGAATGGACAAATTACTATGTGTGAAGACAGAGTAGGGGTGGGTGATATAGCCAAAAAATTATATTACAATATCACAGACGATATTGATGTTTTTGACAACACAAGAAGTTGCAGTCTCTGTAAGACAATATGTATATCTATCTATATAACTATAGATATATCTCTCTATATATAGAGATATATATATTAGGGGTGTCACGATTTTGATTTTTTATCGTAATCGATTGAAATTATGTTATGTAACCAACGCCACTAGTTAGTTAACCTGCAGTTTATGACACCATGGCAAGTGCAGATAAAGGAGACGCAGCACCAGAGCTTGAAGCCGTTCCTGCTTCTCTTAAATCACCAGTGTGGAAATATTTTGCTTCCCAGTGAGTTGTGTCGACAACGCAAACATTGTCGACAAGAAGACCACAGTGTTATGTGCGTGTACCATACCCAGCAATGGGAAACACTATGAACATGACAGGACACATTCGCCGGTTTGACAACTGGGAAAACCCCATCACCGGTCCAGCCAACTATTTCATCCTCATTTGCAATAAAACTTCCACAAACCTCAGCTCACGCAAAAGCTCTAACTAACGCAATAGGGCTATTTATAGCAGCAGACCTGCAGCCTTATTCGGTGGTGAAAAACTCTGGATTTAAATATTTAATTAGCGTACTTGAGCCACGTTTCGGTATGCCCAGCAGGTCGCATCTTACAACAAAATGTTGCCCTCCATGTATGAAGACGTTAAAGAAAAAGTTTGGGGGGTTTATTTTATGAGTAGTTCACACACTGCTGAAACCAAAAAGAGTAATTAAATGGCAGGAACTGTGACTTCTCATTTTTGTTATTATGATTGTTTTTTTTTGTTTGTTTTTGTTGTTTTCATCTTGACTTGAGAACAAGATTGTTACCTTTATATTGTTAATATTTTTTTTAAAATTTGACCATTAGTGCCTAATGTGATACATTACACAAGAATGGAAATTGCATCACTTATATGTAGCCAATCTTTTGAAATAAGATTTACTGTACAAAATTTAATGAATAAATCTAATGACTGTAGACTAAACTAGTCTCAAAATGGAATAAGCCTCTGTGCTGTAAAAAAATAATAATCAAGAATCGAATTGTGACCCTAAAATCAAAAATAAAATCGAATCGAGGATTGAGCATCTTGAGGATGACTCAAAACTATTTATTTTACCTGATTAATTAAAAATGTGTCTGAATCCTTCCTTCTGTGTTGATTTGTGACACTGAGGAGTGCTGACAAATGCTGCCATATATCAGAGAAGCTGTGTCTTCTTTTATCCCTCTAATTATTGAAGTAGTTGCAGAAACTAGTTGATGAAACAGTTTCCCACACCACTTTCAAAACCTTCAGTCTCTGAGTACTTTGGTAACCAAAAAAGCTAATTAAACTTTTATTCAGTTTTAGCTGAGTTCCTTCTGAAAACACTGGAAAATAAGGAGATCAAATATAAAGATACAAAAGAAGCTTCCTTTGGTGTCCACAAGTCTGTGTTATGTGTGTCCAAGCCAAGTCCCCTCCTTCAGGAGACACTAGTTTCAAAGACTTGAATACCCTTTTTGTTGTTTGCATATAGAAAAGCAAAAGATTATGTAAATCAGTAAAACTCAGAGGGTCAGTTGGTTGATGGCTGTGAATCCATCAATAAACAGAAGTGAAGAAGGTTGCTATGGTGAGCATGGATGCTGTTTCTTTCTGAAGCAGCAGAGGGATGATGGCAGGCTGCATCATCTGTGGTTTCCAAAGTAAAAGCTTAGGTGCAGCAGAAGTTTGAAAGGTTGTGGCCACAGGTTTTGGCAAATGTTCAGAGGACTGATGAAGGAAAAGGACAGTAGATTTAGAGCCCATCTGTGTTCAGCATGTAGAATGGACAGTGTTTGAGAAATTTATTTTTGACTCCTACAGGCTTTTTAAGGTCATTTGAAAGCAGAGCAGTCTCATAATAAAATTAGTCAATTTTTTATCGGAACTTCCAACCTTTATAGTCACAGTTCAGCACTGAAACATTAAGAGGACATTGTAGGTGTAGGCTGTTGTTGCATAGGGGGTGTCCATGTAATAAGACATGGGTATTAAAATGCTGGCCTTGATCCCTTCGTTTCTTGTATGAGTCAGGAATCGGATGTGTCCTTCCAAAATCCCTCTTCCTCATTAACAAATAGACGTTGACAGCTAAACAACATATCTCATGACGCAATATGAGATATTTGGATGTCATCATAGTGAGAAAGTAGGCAGATGATAAATCCATGTCTTCACATAAACTATAATTTTGGAAAATGTAGCCAAGCTTAAAGTGTTGACCGATTTTTGTGAAACTGAGGGCCAGTGTGGCTATTATGCATTCTGCTGACAGACAAGTTGTTGGAAGCTCTCGAGGTGTAACAACATGTTGCTCATTAACACTGATTTTTGAGGCGTAAGAATTTTTTTGTTTGTTTTCTCTTCCATATTGATTTCCCTTACAAAGAAGCAAAACAGACCAATTGCACACTTGTTTATTTCTTCCTGCTGACTGCTGTGTAATTTGTAACTGGACTGAGTGATATAACTCAGAACCTCTGCTGATGTAAAGATGTGGGCCTGAGCTGTTCACCATGAATTTAGGTCAGACAGTGCAGGATGAGTTGCCTTCATAAGGAAAGAAAGATAAATTTGTTATGCATCTTTCTGCTCTCTCACCCATCCAACACACAGATATGGCTTTGTGTTTGTGCTATCAAAGCATTTCTGCAAACTATGTCAGATATCATATGCATGTATTTGCTGCATGTGTGTGAGTTTCTGGATTCTTTTTTGATGATATTAGACAGAGGACTAGGACAAGGTCCCTGAAGCAGATACCTTCCTGAAAGGCGAGAGAGAGAGATGATTAAAATGAGAAAAGGAAAAAAGTGCTTGAAAACAACAGAGAAATTATTTAAACACAGCAAAGAATAAAAAGGAGATTGAATCCAGGCCTGAAGGAGAGAAATCTTGTTTTGTCCAAAATTGGTCTCTCAATATTGTAAAGCAAATATAAATTCTAAAATGGACCTGACATGATAATTTCCAGTCATATAATCTTGAGTAACTCTAGATTAGCTTCATACCCATCATAACTTCCAAGATCAATCCATCCATTTTCTATATACCCGCTTATTCCAATGCATGTTCACGGGAGGAGGTGGAGTCTATCTCTTGGTGAAAGGCAGGGTCGTGTTGACCGAATATTTTCCATCATTAACCTTTTTTTTTTAAACGGTGACGGAAAAAATCTGTAGGCCATCTGTCATTTTGACACATTACAATTCACACCCCCGACCACTTGGTAGCTAGTGAGCATATTAATTAGCTATTGTCTTGGAGCGTGTCTGTGACCACTATAGGTCTCAAACTGGTGCAGCTGAACCACTGGTGCAGAAGAAGTGCATGCTGCAGGATTTCTTCCTGCTTGTCGGATCAGGAAACCGCTCGTTCAGAGGGTCTTACCGACTTCTGACAAGTGAGCACGCAATTCAAGTCCATGCAGACCAGGAGGAAGGTGTGAAACTGCGTTCAGGCCACAGCAGGTCAACTGTTCATATTTTAAGTGCAATCATTAAATTACATTGTTCATATGTAGCTACTGGGACCACAGTCAGTGGTTTTTGTCACTGCAGAGAATAAGTTTGGCTACATCTATTCTGCACATCTGCTTGATGTGAAGATGTGCAGAATACACACTGAATATTAATTAAAAATGAATGAAAATTAAATGCTATTGAATATGTCATTATTATCATTTAAAAAATTTAAGTGACCAGTAAAAATAGATTATGACAGGATATTTATGACCCTGTCAGTAAAAATGCCAACATTTGCCTGACGCCAGGTCTCGGCTGTGTGGCACGAAAGATTAAATTTGAGAACTGAATCTGAATGGAGCGAACTGAAACAGAAATACGAAACTGAATTAGGGAACCAAATTTTTCAAATACAAGAAACACAGTTTAAATTTTTGACAATACACATTTAAAAAACAAAGATTCAATATCAAATATGGTAATTCATATTCAATTATTTAAAGCAATTATTCAAACTGCCATGTTCAGGTTCAAATCGAGTGATTCATATTCAAAAGAAGAATTCAGATCCGCTCCCTGGTGGCACAAGATTTATTCCATACAGATGCCATCAAAATCTAAAAACAATTGATGCTTACACACTCACCCATTGCTACCAGAGGATATATTGCTAATAGCTTTTCTTTGTACACAATATGTGAAGTTCATTAGAGTTGGTAAATGCAAACTGTAGTTGATTGTGTGAGTTACTCCAGATTTTTGAGCTGTTGTAGAAGCAACAAACTTGCAAAAAAATGGTCCTTTGAAAATGCTCATGGTGGAAAATGTGGATCTGCCAGGAAAATTTGACCATTTAAGGAAATCAAAGTACTACAGTATGGTGTGATAGTGTCCAGGTTTCTTTAGAGAGGTAGTCAGTCAGGTCTAGAGGTAGTCTGCACAGTTTTTTCACACATTCACTCTGCACTCTCAAACATTCGTGCCTTTCTTCCCTGTAAAATCTTTTGTGTATTTCCAGTTTACACTCTTATCTATGCTGCTGCTTTTAAAGCATTTATCAGTTCAAATTAGAAACAAATTAATTAATCAGCATTACCAGCAAACTGTGCACACATTCACAATGCAAAAAGACAAATTTATATCCAGTGTAAAAATACATTACATGGAGGTAAAATTTGAAGGGGAGTTGGTGAAATGCTGTGTGCTTCTGTCCATTTTTATTCTAGCCTGTAGCATGATTGAAAATATCGAATTATTAATCAAGTTTACTTTGAGATTTAGTTTACATTCAGTCATTTAGCGGATGGTTTTAACTAAAGAGACTTAGAAGCAAGGAACTGAATTCCAGCTTCACTTCAGTAAAAAATAGCATTGCCTGTGCGGTGCTTAATCTGTTTATTTAAATAACATAGAGCAAGTTTAACAGTTATAAAGGTGAAAAGAATGTACAGAATAGTTCCATCTGAGTATCAGAATGGGGAAGAAAAGAGATTTAAATTACTTGGAATTGTTGTTGGTGCCAGATGGGCTGGTCAGAGAATGCTGAACTGCTAAGTTTTTCACACAATCATCTCTATGGTTTACAGACAATGGTCTTGAAATAGAGAAAATATACAGTAATCAGCAGTTGTTTGGTCCAAATGTCTTGTAGATGTCAGAGGAGAATAGGCAGACGGGTTGGAGATGATAGAAAGGCAACAGTAACTGGTTCCAACCAAGGTATGCAGAAAACCATCTCTGAACGCACAACACGTCCAACCTTGAAGCAGATGGGCTCCATCAGCAGAAGACCACACCGGGTGTCACTCCTGTCAGCTATAACAGAAAACTGAGGCTACAATTCACACCCACTGAAAATGGGCAATTGCAGAATGGAAAACATTGCCAGGCTGATGAGTTTCCATTTCAGCTGCCACATTCAGACAGTAGGGTCAGAATTTGGTGGAAACAACATAAAAGCATAAATCCATCCTGCCTTGTATATGGTTCAGGCTGGTAGCGGTGTAATATATTTTCTTGGTAAACATTGAGCCCTATAGCACTGTTGAGCATGGTTTAAACTTGGAGTTTGCATGACAAATTGAGAAGTTGATTAGTTGTTACAGCATACATAATCAATTATTTTTGTAGAAGAGTTATCTTTTATTACATAGAGACACTGAGCTGATGTTTGCAGCGCTGCGTTGTAAGAATGGTGTGGCACCAGTGCTGATGAGGTAGTGGAGCGTCAGGGAGAGATGCAGCATTGCGCATGTCTGAGTGAGATCGAATCAGAAAAAGTCAGAAACTGCCTTTTTGTGACAAGCTTCAGCAATACATGCCACAGCTCTTGTGGTTGCAAGCCAAGTCCTATGTTTGCTTTCCCACTGCTGTGTAAAGGGAAATGGGATAACCCCAAAGCTAGCTTGTGACCAGGAGGAATCATCTCTCTTATGTCTCCTGACCACAGTCTAGAGGCAGAAGCAGGAAAGGTTAACAGCAGTTTTTTTGCCTGAGTTTGCACCTATAGCGGATGCAACAAACCAGAGAAGTACAGTTACTAAACTGTCACAAAAATGTAGCGCTTCAGAAGCAAAAGGACCAGACAGAAAGCTGGTGATAAATGTCTGGGTTTCTTTTTGTAGCTTTGTGGTGCCAGCCCATGAACAGAGGCTACAGCTCTGTGACCCAGCTGGCCTCAGTTCGAGTCCCGGCCCCATGCCCTTTGCTGCACACCCCCTCTCTCTCTCTGATGACCCCCTGTATAATGAAGGCCCCTAGAGCCCACAAAATCTTTCAAAACAAAAAACTCCAACATGTTTTACGCACATTTTACAATTCCCTCTATGTATAAATAATGTATTTTTAATTTCATTGATAATGATGTCACAATGATGTCATGACTACTTGATTTTAATTGGCCTGATTAATTGACTTTAAAAAAAATCTCTTAAAATGCCCATCCCAAGTTTAAACACCACAGCTCGAGTGTTGTTGCCGACCATGTGCATTTTTATTATACTTTAGTTTTTATTCTACTCTATAAATTCATTCCCTGCATTTAACCCATCCTAACCCATTCTAGTGTAACTAGGATCCATATCTTCTAAAGATGTTTCATCCATCTCATTTGTCTCTGTTGCACACACAATAGCTCAACATCTCCATTTTTCTTTTTGCCTGTTACTCCACACTTTCTCTCTTCAAGGCTCAGCCTACTCTCTCTCTCTCTCTCTCTGTCTCCCTCTCTCTATCCCCTTCTTTCTCTGGGAGGTTGAGTGGCTGTAGCGTAAGCGGCAGTCATCTCTTATCATCACCACTGTGTTCCCTGAGCGCTCAGCAGTCCACATCTCCCTCTGTCTCTTTCTCTTTCCGTCCTCCTTTCATCTGTCAGTCTCTGCTGTGGATGTTGCTCTAATAAGGAAAAGTCGATGTCTGCGGTCATGTTTTGTGGTTTGAGAAAGGATGTTGGGGCAAACAGTGTTGGTGAGTTTGAAACCACAGAGGGACTTTGTTATTATTTATTTTTTCAGTTATTGTGTGTGTGTGTGTGTGTGTGCGTGCTTGTGTGTGGATATTATGGTAATTTGGAATGACTCTTTCTTCAAGTCTTTGCCATTTGAATTTCTGTGGATACTTTGTGACATTTTCTTTGTTGGATCTACTTGCAATGTTTTTCTGTAGGTGGTGCAGTTTTCTCTCTTGAGCTTCATTTGTGTTTTTATTTATGTGTCTATTTTCTTTCTGTCGTGTATGTAATAGATAAATCCAAGCCAGTAATGTTGATTTAAGAGAGTTTTCTTGGGATTTGTTTAGATGTTAATCATGTTTCCTTACATATTACAAATTACAATGTTATTTGGTAAAGACTTAGCTTGCCATATCCAGGACCTTCAAATCTGAGACTACTGTTGAATGCTCAAAAGTTGTAATATTATAAACAATTTTAAGCAGGAAGTAATTCCTACCTTGAGTTCAAGTCGAAACTCCACACAAGTCGATATAGTAACTCATTTTGTCAACACAACATTGGTTGTCTGAGCAAGTCTTAGTTAGAAGACATACAGAATACAGCCAGCTGTGTACAAAATCATGGAAGTGGATAGATTTACCTGTGACCACTGATTCACACACATACACCTAAAACAAGACTGTCTGGACAGCTTTTTTAGACAGCAATTCAGCATTTTAACACAGGTGAATATCATAAATAATTTGTTTTGTAACTGAACTCACAGATATTTATCTGCTATTGGCCCAAAAGTAAGGGGTAACCAAACATTAATACCCAAAACATGACACATGCTAACCCCTCCCGTTTCAGAAATGTGATCATTAACTTGAAGCCTGTTCTCAGCTAAATAGATGCTATGCTCTATATTTTCTATCTATCTAATAATCAGAAGACTATGAACTATTCTGTTCTATCCCCACTTTGAAATAGCTATAGAGGAAAATAACGCTTGAATCTGATTTAAAAAAAAACAAGATGACCCAGCTTTCCACCAACACTTAAATGCACCATGTATTTGTGGAACTTTGAGGAGTTTGGACGTGTGAAAGGATCCTCAAAATCCCACATAAGCATTCAAACTGAATTTATGCACAAGTCTAATCTGATCTATGCTTGTAAGTGCGTTCACATTTAATGATTTGGACCTTTTTGAACACAGAAATGATCACATCTGTGAGGTTGTGAGGAAAAATGAAAATATTACAAATTGCTTGATATTATGTTTGGATTCAACTGCGTGTTTGCAAATTGTTTGATATGTGTTTGTGATTTGAACATGTACTTTCAAATATCCAAAGTTCATCAGAAGATGGTCCACACATTAATATATAAAGTGATACACATTTATAACTGTTATCGAGCCTAATTACCCTTTATAAGGCTGTGCCTCTGTGAAAGCTGCTCTTGTTGGGCTACTCGGCCACAAAGGACAACAATACACTGAATCAAAGTAAATTATTTCCCTGTAGACCCCTGTTCTCTCTCCCAACTCAATGTTCACCAATACAGGGCAGGTAACCTTAACAGTTTGACCCTGTTGGCTTCAACTTTTGAGTATATTTTTCAGTAACAAAGAAGTGATCCAACTTAACGTCCTGATATTTATAATCAGCAGAAACACAGAGAATAAAATCGACTGGTGTGCACATGTGTTTGGGACAGTTATTGTTGCTCTGACAGTTTTGCTAGCAGTTGCATAGATCGTTTCACAGCACTTAGCAAAACTGTTGCAAACATGATCTACCAACGTGACAGAATAGCTCATTTTATATTCAGTCTTTCTGTGCTTCACTGCACTTCCACAGAAGGAGTGTTTACTAATTTTAACAAGTGAAGATGTTTTCAAGGTCATTTTAGAGCAGGGATGTCCAAGGTCTGTCCTCGAGGGCCGCTGACCTGCAGATTTTGAATGTTCCCTGCTGCAGCACACCCGGACACCCCTATTCTAGAGATTCAATTTTTGTGAAACAATCTTTATCAGATATATTTTGGCTTCTTTCTCTTGGCAAGCCTTTTTGATATTTAGTGGCTTGTTTTAAAACTTTCATGTCGTAATGTGACACCACCTATCCTGAACAAGAATCTGTATCTAAGTCTGAACAGAGTGCTTTGTATGTGCACAAAAGGGTGTTGTAGAAGTTTGCAGAAGAGGTTACATCTCCTTAACAGATCTGAACATCAATGACTGAATTATTTATGCAATTTCAGTTTGGAAAATACAACTAGTTGAACTAGTGGAATTTAAAAAACGTAAAACATAAATAAAAGAGAATAAGTTGTTCAACTGTCATCCTTGAAATGCACCCTGATTGTTCCAACCAGAAGGATTACAGTTGTGTCTTGGATTGTGTTCCTTTTCTCAGGGTTTAACATTTGAACTGTTTACATCTCTTTGGATTTGCTTAACTTGAAATGCACTGGAAGTAAAAAGAAACCTCTTGACCATTTCAGATTATTAAATGCTGGTGCATACATCTTAGCAGTGAAGAATAACAGCATTGCAAGATTTGACATTTGCATAGTACACTGTGTATTCAGCATACTATCATAGCTAAGATTCAGAATTTGCAAGCATGATAGCAACACTATTTTAAGTCAATCTTTCCCTGATATAGAGTACATTAGTGTGGTGAAGTTAACCAAATGCATTAGGGATATTAATAAGGTGAGCACCATCCTATTTCATGCACCGATGAACATAGTGGGAGTGATATTTTCTGCAATGGCCACAGAGACTAACTAAGCTGATAACAGTGTGGGGATGTCTGAGAAGCTGCTTTTATTTTTTTCCTCCCCTGTAATTTTTATGTAGACACGTACACTTTAGAGATTTGACATTTCACTGGATATTTTGTCAAACATCTGATGTAATTTGGCTCCATTGTTCACAGGAATTAAAAAGAAAACTTAGGAAGAGTTGCGCAGAATGTTTAAAAAAAACACACCAGGTTTAAATTATGCATCCCGTCCATCTTTCTCTCAAGGGTAGTTTGAGAACATATTTTCTCATGTCTCAGCTGTGAAATGACTGGGTAAATTGTGCTATTTGCACTATTTTTGGAAATTGATTTTAATCTGTTCATTACCCCTGAAAAGATGAGCACATAAAATGCCAGTGGAGGAGAAATGGACAATAAAAGAATGATGAAAGGTTTATCGCCGCCTTGGCTTCCTGCCGACTGCTCAAGTTGATCCACTTCATTTTGCAGGCATTGCTGAGCTGACCGCACAGAGAATTTAGCAGTGACTGTGAGGCAGCGAGTGTGTTGGATGTTATCGTCAGCTGTGCACGATGCGTGCAGTTTGCTCTGCTGTTCCCTGCAAACTCCATTTTCCTCTGCTTGTTGTAACTGCAATCTTCCAGCAGGGCATCTGTTCTGTGATTATGTGCATGACGGCAATGCTCCTTAACAACTGCCTCCTGTAATTAATTATAATTTTACAGGACGTTTCACTTGTAAATTTCTTATATTGTTGCAATAGAGAAATGTCTTCTTGAATAGAAATATGAATTTCTTTAACTGTTTTCTTCTCATTATGAAATCCTCCTACTGTCATTTACATTTTTCGACAGTTAGATAATGTTCTTACCTCGAGCAGCTTACAAGCCGTGCAGGTACATCATGGTAGAGCGTGGGTATCAAACCCTGTGACGTGTTTGTGACAGACTGTATTTTTCTCTACAAAGCCTCTTTCTGTTCTTCTCATGTTCATTTTTACATCCCTCTCTGTCTGATTTCCAGCCAGCAGTGTTAACGTGGTGTCATGTTGGATCTGTGACACAGACACATTGGCAGAAAGAGACTAAATCAAAACTTCAAAGGAGTTTTTGATGATTTTTTCCCCCTGTCCTACCACTGCCAAACAGTTTTTTCCATGTGTCTGAATCTCTGCAGCTGTGCGATATTTGTCATTTTGCAAACCAGTGTTTCTTTAGTCTATCCATTCAGTGGGGTTTCACCTCCTAATATGGAGGCTAAATCCACCACTGGACTTCAGAATGCATGGTGTGTTAAAATAATGTTCTGTCAGTATGTCTTTTCTTTCAAACTAAGAAGACTTTTTTTAACAAGTGGTGATGCAAACTTGGTTGTACAAGACTGTATCAGCCTTTCAGTCAACATCTTATTCCAAAATTCAAAGTGAGTGCAACAAAAAAGTAGGTTTTATTTGCAGAGAGGCAAAGAATGTGGAGTTCTATGCGGGTATTATCTTGCTATATATCAAGAACGTATTTGGTAGAATTGAGAGCATCAATTGTTGTTTTCAAGCTCAAATCTTGTATTGCTCTCTCTCAAAACACTCTGCTCACACTCGAAAAGTCTCTGCTTGCACGCAAATAC
>JBBBVU010000003.1:9693525-9721692 GCA_037177055.1 Atherinosoma microstoma
GTGTGTGTGTGTGTGTGTGTGTGTGTGTGTGTGTGTGTGTGTGTGTGTGTGTGTGTGTGTGTGTGTGTGCGTGTGCGTGTGCGCGTGCGCGTGCGTGCGTGTGTGTGTGTGTGTGCGTGCGTGAACAGTAAGGATACAAATACAGACCATCACCATCTGTGTATCAGCTCCAGGGTTCTCAGTTGACTGACTAGATCAGAGCCATTATTTAATTTTACCCACCAAGATTCTTCTGACCAAAACTGAAACATATCAGCCTGAAAAAATCATCAGGAAACAGAAGAGACAACACTGCTACTGAAACTTAAATATGGACCCTTTTAATACCATTTGGCTCTTTGGGTTAAGTCAGAACAATAATCACCAGTTTATATCGAGTGTTTGTTGTTTTACCAACTCAGCAGGTTTTATATTTTTGCTTGTTTCTTTTCAGTATTGGACAGTGATGAACAAAGTACAGGTTTCTTATCCAGAATATGGTCTTTGTTTCAGTAAAGGTCACAATGGTTTTATAGTAGTAATATTGGCCTAAGACCAGATTGTTTAGCTGTAAATAATATGTGAGAAGATAATAAGATGCATACGACTTAGCTGCCTCGGATTATGTGGAATGTCTAATGTAGCCTACCCAAAATTGGAGAGATTTAATCAGACTTTATTACAGACTTATTAACCTAAGCTTCCAAGACACTTTAGAATCCCTACAAGGTGTTTGTATTCAGTCACAACCTGCAAACTCTAAAGGCAACAACAACAACAAAAAAAACCTGTACATACTATTTTAGATGGATTTGATTATAGATGAGTTAATTAGCAACTTGTCATATTGCTACCGTGTATGTAAATTACTCTGCCATCTGCAGAAATGTTGATGTTACAGTTCTAACATAAAGACAGAAGATTTTTTTTAATATATAATTTAAATGATAATGGACCAAAACAAAGATGATTCAGATACTCTTAGATGGATGTGACAAATAGGATACCCATTTAACTGTATTTGAAGTGAAATTAAAATTGGATAACTTAGGTCAAAGATCTTTATGATTAATAGTGTCAAATACTTTCTTCAGTTCAAGAAACAGTTCCAACTACATAACCTTATCTAATAAGAATTGATGTCTATGAAATAAAAAATTAAGCCAAGCTGAATTGGGTACGCGGGGAATGTACTAGTTTTCAAGCGGTCCAGTGTGCAGGCGTCCTGTCAGAAATTGCATGTAGACACAACCCCCCCCCCCTTTTTTTATCATTTTCCTTGCAGTTATAAAGAACGAAGGGCTGGCTCAAGAACTTGCCTGGTATTGACCATTGTTTTCCCTCTGGTCTTTTGTCGGTGTCTCCACAATTCACTCAAAATGTGTGACTGTTCAATATAAGGCTGTCACATAACTTTTCAAGCCCTTTTCATCCCTGTCAAGAAGTTGTACTGTGGAATTAACTGCAAGGGGGGGGGGGAATTCATTCTGACTAGTTTGGCTTATCTTATCTGAAATTCATATTAACATTTTTTTAAGTTATTTCTGACCTCTTGAGCTAACAAGAGATCAGTGTACAGTATTACATACAGTCGCAGAAAACCTCTTTTGGTTTAATCATTTGTGGATCTAAGCCTTTGCTTTAATCCAGAAGTGAGAATGAACCCAGCAGTCACTAACAACATATTTCTTTGATGTGTTTTGTGTGTTTGTGTTCACATCTGTCCATGTCCTTTGTGTGTGTGTCCTTTGTATGTGTTTTGGGTTAGAAGCTCTGCGGGGGGTGACCATGGTGGAGCTGGTGAAGAAAGAAGGCAGCACACTTGGACTCACCATCTCAGGAGGCACTGACAAGGATGGGAAGCCACGGGTATCAAACCTACGGCCTGGGGGACTGGCAGCCAGGTGGGTGAAGTGCAGGCGCTGTCATAGGAGAGGAAGAAAATGACCTTTTGGGATGCTTTGATGTGTTTTTATTTCTTTTTTGTGCAGGAGTGACCAGCTCAATGTTGGGGACTACATCAAGTCAGTGAACGGCATCAATCTGACCAAACTGCGGCATGAAGAGATTATTAGTTTATTGAAGAATGTAGGGGAGCGAGTTCTGCTGGAGGTGGAGTATGAACTGCCTCCTACAGGTACATGAGAGTTCACCTCCACATACTGTAGCTTGTACTCCATGCTTGGCAGTTACAGCTCCAGTATGATCACAAATGTATTCATTTTGCCAAAGTGACTTTTTTCTTCTGTCTTGTGTTTTTTTTTTTCATTCAATATAAAATTTCTGCAAGACAGAACTTGAACATGGAAAAATACCTCCACACACTTCCTCTTCATATTACCACATATAGAAGATATAACTTTTTGCTGTAGCTCTGAAAATTGTTTCTGAATATAGATAATGTTATACACAATTATTCAATAAAAATCTATTTCTATTACTTGATTATGGCAGCAACAAAAGCGCATTACTACAGGAAATGCTGAACATCAGCTAAAGGTTTCGCCTCTTTGTCTGCCTGTTTCTCACACTTCCTCTGTATTTCTTCCCTCTCAAAGCACCAGACAGCACCTCAGGGGTTATATCAAAGACAATCGACATCTGTTTGCACAAAGAGGGGACCAGCTTTGGTTTCGTCATGAGAGGTAAATGTATGAATTTAAACATATATGTATAGATAAATTATCATAAAGTATAATTCAAAGGCAGCAGGTGTGCATATAAAATGCTCCCTGTTGTGGGTGTTGTATGTGTCATGTGATGAATGTTTGCTTTTTTTGTTGTTTTTTTGGGGGGGTGGGTAGGAAATTGTCTTTGCTCATGTGCATTACATTATCAGTGTGTGTAGTAGTTGTACATTTAGCATATATGTCTGTTATGTTGAGCTGCATGATAAAGAGAATTTCTGAACCTTGATAACTTCTATGGCTCATTGGAAGACGTCATATTTATGTAAATGGTTTTGTTATGCAGACAGAATGTTGTGTTGTGGTTACAATATAAGAGGAAATGTTTTGACAAAGAAATCCCAATTATCAATAAATATGTAAGACTCAAGGCCACTTTTTAAAGGGAATTTATTGCTAAAAACTGAAAAGAAAAAAAAAATCCCACATCCAATGTTTGGTTCTGTATTGGTTTGACAATATCACTGGTTCAGATTTGCAGGGTACTGATCCATCACAGTTCCAGTTCAGAGTAGAATTACCCAGCCTCCACATCTTTATCTTCACCCACAATTTTATGTCATGTTGTGTTTACTGTCCCCCTGAAGTGGGAGGTTGATTTTTTTTGTTTTGTTTTTTTAAACTGTGCTATTAAGACTGAGTCCTCTTCAGAAGCTATTTTACTGTAGTTAACCTAAGAGAGAAATTAGCTTATTATACTCTGCTGGTACTTTGGCTAATGTTTTATATTCTGACTGGGAAACTGACTTCTTTCTGGCATTTATTTATTTTTTATGCTTATCAAAGTTTTTTATTGAATGAAGTACTACTGTGAAATCTATGATTACCATAAATAAGCTGATTAAAGAATAAATTAAATGTTGACATCAGTGACATGTGACTATTATGAACAGTATTTCATAAAGTTAGATTCTAAAAAACTTTTTCTAAAAGCTTTTTAATCAATGTGATTTACTATACAGTTATTTAGCAGACGCTTTTATCTAAAGCGACTTACAATTGAGTACACCGGTGACGGCAACACTGGAGGGAAGGAGGGTAAAGTGTCTTGCCCAAAGAAACAAAAACAGTTGACTGGGGTAGGAGCAAGATTCAAACCACCAACCTTTGGGTCATTGGATGACCTGCTCTACCACCTGAGCCACTGCAGCCATTTGTGATGGATATAAGTACAACATTGTTTTGGCTGCTATTTTAATTAGCAGGTTGGTATGTGGCTTCAGCCTTAACATGAGAGGAGCTTTGTATTGTCTACCTGGATCAGTAAAATGCTTGACTGTACCAACTGTGCAAATGAAAGAAATAAGTATTAACGAATAAAGATGGAAGTTAACTATTTTTGATGTGTGCTAGTGTCAGCTCTCAGGCTACTATATGATCTTCTATTTGCCTCTGAAGTGGGAGATTGCATTTTTTTGCTTTGCAATTGACAGTAAATCCTTATCAGAAGCTATTATACTGTATTTTCACTTAACTTTGCTTTTTATATTCTGCCAGTACTAATGTGTTTTTTTTCCCAACCATGAAACTGACTTCTTGCTGGGATTTATTTATTTATCTTTTCATTTATTCATGGTTATCGAAGTTAGAAATCTCAAAAGAAAAGTTCCCTTGTCTTATTGAATGCAGCACTACACTGGGACCTGCTATTGGCATATATAAATATATTAACATTAATGAACCATGTTTTTTATGGGCAGCAGTTTATAAAGTTAGCATGTAAAAAGATAAATACTGAGAAAATGAGTAAAAATGAAGCCCATGCTTTTTATGGAGCAGATTTATGATGGATGTGAGTTTTGCTGATGTTTTAAGTAGCTGGTTGGTACGTGACTTAAGCCTTCATATCTGAGAAGAATCCACAAAAATTAGGATTAATGGAAAAAAAGATATTGAAAAAGGACATTAACAAATATTCTAACACACAGGTGGTGTTTGAATAAAGCAAAAAAAAAAAAGCAGCTTCTACTCAGGGGAACATTTTTATACATAGATTTTAATATCACTACTTGATGTTAGAAAATGTGTTTATTGGCGCTTAGACCAAATGATGGTTTCCACTCAGATTTTATCTGACCAGCTCCGTCCTGCTCCTCTTACAGGTGGTATCCATGAAGACTGGCACAAGTCACGCCCCTTAGTTGTCACCTACGTCAGGCCAGGAGGTCCTGCAGACAGGTACAACTCAGGATTAACACTCTGAACTGCACACATAGCATCATATGTGCATAGATGTACAAACTCACAAATTCATACACACAAATATTCATGCACATCAGAGCAAACAAACTTGTATGTAAAGAAGAAAATGGCAAGATCTTCCAAAAAAGTGATGTCCACAGGAAAAATAAGTCAGACTATCAGTTGCTTCTGTCAAGTACAAAGTGACAGCAGTGCAGCTTGACCAGCTGGAATCTGGGAGATTTATCCTCTGTGCCCTCAGAAGAATAAACCCCAAAGATAACTGTGTCATTCCCTGTGACCATCACTGGTATGTCGACAGCTATATGTTACTCACAGCTGCAGCAGCATGAATCACCTCTATCCTTTTAATGCTGTCATATGTCTGCCTCAGCCTTCATGTTCAAGTAATAATCCATGACATTTCATATAAATGTCAGCTTTGCAACTGTTGAACTGCTTTATTACGATGATGATTCAACCTCCTGCAGATCCTGTGCAGGAATTCCTACATATTTAGAAACCCTTAAGCCCTCACAGGGAAAAAATTGTATTCCAAAGAGAAAATAATTTTTCCTCATCCCCTTTAAAAAAACTAACATAAAACACATGTGTTACTTACATTAACTACATTGGACTGTAATTATTTTGAAGAGAAATAAGACAAAATCATCTTTAACTGAAATTAAGTTTAAGGTGTGTGTGGTTGATTTCATTGCAAAAGGTCTTCTTCCTTTTTTCATTCACATTTGAAAGTTGTGTATGCACTTTACACATGTTTTGTGCAGCAAACTCTTGCTCAAATATTCACATCTTATTGGTGTTTGTGTCACAATTCACGGTTTAAAGATAATGTGAGGACCCAAATGCAGGACAGTGAGGGGAAAGAGGCTGGCAGATGTAGGAATTAGATGTTATTTTTTATAAACAACCTAAAAGATTCTCAGTATTTAACACATGATGGATTAAACAATAAACTGGAAGAGAATGAAGGAAACCAGACAGATTATTTACCCAAGTACTAATAAGGAACAGATGTGGCAATCAGTAACAGCATACCAGGTGAAAGTAAAGTAAACACTGCAGAATACACAGGGAGATAAATTCTACTAAATATAATGGGGATCAAAAGGAAATAGACTTGAAGCAGAAATGTAAAAAGAACAAAACCTAACAGAACCAGAAACTAAGACCACAGCAGTTTTGGCATTGGAATTTGGTATAACCCCAATCCAAAAAAGTTGGGTCGTGTGCAAAGTGTAAATAAAAAGATAAAAAACAGACTTCATTGATTTCCAAATCTAAAACTCATATTTTATTCCCAATAGAACAAACAGCGTATTAGATGTTGAATCTGAGACATTTTACCATTTTATGAAAAATATTAACTCATTTAGACGGCAGCAACACGTCTCAAAAAAGTTTAGACGGAGTGACTTTGTGTAGTGTCCCCTCTTCTTTAAAGACGGACTACGTAACTTTCCGACCTTAAAACTCTCCTGCCATGGTGCATGGATGATGTTGACCCAAATACAGGGTGAAAAGGCAGGAGGCAGACAGGAAGAGGAATAAAAGGTTTAATAAAAATAACTGATAAAATAATGATGATCTGGCAATGATCAAAAGGAAGCAAGAGGTATACACTGAGGAGACAAAACTAAACGAAGAGCAGGTGAAGCAAATTGGCAAATGAAACCAAGGGAGACAATAAGGAACCAGAATCAGGGAGCAGGAATTAAACTGCAGAGAAAATACAAGAGAATAACTCCAAAACAGGATACAAAAATAAAACGGGACACAAGGAAGAACTCAAAATGGCAAGACTAGAAAACTAAGACAAAAAAGAAGAACAAAAACCCACACATCATGACAGTTCTGATCTTGTTTGATTGGACAGTGAGATCTATGATATGCATTTCTGGAGCCGTCGCTGCCCAGCAGCGCCCTGAAGCCGAGGTACCACAGTATACAGCACGGCTACTCAGTTTGGTTCTACAAGGGCTGCAGTTCTGCAGGGTTTCAATGTCTCCCTGCTCCAACACACCTTGAACAAAATCTACTAAAGTTCTGTAGTGTGTCTTTAACGACTGTCGGTGAACATTGGGAAGTGACGAGACCAGTTGTTGGAGTTTAGGTAGGAGAAAGTTTTCCCATTCTTGTCTGATGGATGCAGGATTCCATCTGTTCAACGGTCCTGGACCTTTTGTTGCAAGGTTTTTCATTTCATGATACTCCGAATGTTGTGATGGATGCAGTATGAGATTTAGCATCATCTTGCTGAAATCTGCAAGGTCTTCCCTGAAAGATGCGTTGTCCAGATAGGAGCAGATGTTGCTCTAAAACCTGTACTTTTCAGGATTGATGGAGCCTTCACAGATATATAAGCTGCCCACACCATAGACACTAATGCAACCCCATATCATGCTAAACCTCATCAGAGATGCAGGCTTTTGAACCGTCTGATAACAAGCTAAATGGTTCTTTTCTCTTTAGGACATCTGCAAGATGCTTTAACCTTTAACCTGCGTTTGTGGATTTCACTATAAACTGTGTTCATACAGTGATTTCAGGAAGTGCTCCTGAACTCATGCAGTGATTTCCATCAAAGAATCAAGTGCCCCAAGATCACAAGCAGCCAGTTTTGACCCTCAGCCTTGTCCCTTGTGCACAGAGATTCTTCATGATTCTGTGAATATGTTGATTATACTATACACTGTAGATGGTAGGATCTTCAAAGTCTTACATTGAGGAACATTTTTCTGTAATTGCCTCCTGTCCGTTTTGGTTTGAAACAAATCTCACTACATAAAAATCTGGTCTAATATTTTCGACTCCATTTTTCCTGCTCCGTAACTCCAGCTTAGACAGGAAGAGATTGAAAAATAAAATGTAACCCTCTCCTCTGATCACTCAGAAGCTTCAGTCATCCCATGCTCGACTTCGGAGCTCTAAGATGTTATTTTTACTCTGCAGGCACCTATTTTAATGAGAAGCATGCAGCAGTAAATCAGGGCAGATGCAGAATAACTGCATGA
This sequence comes from Atherinosoma microstoma, assembly GCA_037177055.1. NCBI lineage: Eukaryota > Metazoa > Chordata > Actinopteri > Atheriniformes > Atherinidae > Atherinosoma > Atherinosoma microstoma. Next base: position 9,701,408 of record JBBBVU010000003.1, read on the forward strand.
AAGCAATTACTGTATCATGTTTCTACTGATGAAGTGATTTCATGCTTCCTTGAGAACATTTTTTCAGTCCTATGAAAGGACTTAATGGTGAAATCCAGTTTACATTAGTCTGCATTTAATCTAAATCTACCACATATTAGTTTCATAACCCATGGTTGTTGTACATGTTCTTATTTCCAGTAAAACACAACAAAAAATTATTAACTTCATCCACCAGTTTAAATTTAGATGACTGGGACAAAGATACAAAGATTAAAGATTAAATTCTTACTTTTGAATTATTTTGCCCAGAAGGAAATTATCTTCAGAATATGGGTCAGTCCTGGGAAAGCAATGAGATATTCATGCTGTATTATATACCATTTAAATGCCAATTGCAGAAAACTTAATCCACAGCACCACACAGTTCCAGGAGTGCAGAGATTTTTTAGCATTACCCCGTGGGAATTAAAGCACCAACTCTGAAAACCACAGAGGTTTTATTCAAGGCCACAAAGAAACTGTTATCACTGTATCATCACAAACTAATGGAGAGCCTGCATGCAGGTCTGGAAGTAGGCTAAATGTCAGTACAGTCCTTAAGATGCTGTGTTTCAACCAGAAATTTATATTAGAGACGTCTTTAAATTGAAAATCAACGCTTTGATGGCCAAGCTTTAATTCCCTTTCAAAATTTCTCTGTCATCGTGGTGCTGGTTGTGTTTGTGGAGACATCGTTGCACACAAAGAAGACAGAAAAATTTTAAAACTGCCTCAAAATGCTTCCATGGTGCAACCCAGTTCCTGCTGTAATAAGGCTCTGTGGTCTCAGTTTAGCTTGCATCATGTTGTTTAAAAGCTTCGGGGCTATCGATGTCATGTTTTAAATTTTTGTGGCGGAGATGGTGACAGCTCTGTATTCTGGCTGCATGCATAAAGCATCTGTCTGCTCTCTAATGCTGCTCTCTGCTTTAAAAATTCAAAACGCAGAATATCCATGTTTGTGGAAATGGATAACAATCTGAAACACACCACTGAGTGCTTCAGTCAGTAAAAGTGTTGTTAAATAGCTGCAACCAGACTGAGGTTTTCAAAACGAGGAAAAATGGCTGTGGAGTCTGAAATCATATTGACGGTTCCAGTGTGTCAGGTTGAAAATTAGGGTGAAAAGTTTACTATAAATCTGAGATCATAAGACTGTATTGTGATGATGAAGAAGCAGGCATATCTGAAAGAATCAACGTATGTCTCAGCTTTCTGCTTGATAACGACAAATGGCTCAGGATTTTTCTTTGTCTTGACATTATGACTACCGCCTGCCATCTCGAACGCTCTTCTTCATCTTCTTTATGTCTATCTCGTCTTTTCTTTTATCAGCATTTACTTTTTGTCTTCTTCGTTGTCAGTTTTTACTGAGAATCAGCATCTCCAGCACTGCCTTATTGAATTTGATCCTAGTTTTATAGTTGATGGTTCAATTCATGACAACGTCATCCCAAGGCACTTTTAAATATATAGTCCAATTATTTATTGTTGATCAGTTATAATCCAATTAAAAAGAAATTCATTATTTGATCCCCATTAGTCCAGTTTATAATAACCATTCATATAGGCTAAGCGAATTCATGGAAATAATTACCAAAGAAAACCTAACTTTTTTCACTTTAATCCCCCACCCTGAGCATGGAAAAACCTCCAGCAGAACCAGGAAAGCAGCCACCTGCCTTGAACAGTTGGAAGTGGAGAGGACAGGACAGAGGGCTCAACAAGCATCATAACTCTTAGGCCCTTTGCAGGACTCTGGTTTGGGGTTCAGTGTCTTTCCCTGGACATTTTTATTTGCTGTCTGGCAAAGCTAGGATCAAATAACTTCCTTCTCTACTGGACGAAGGTCAGAGAGGTCTATAACATTTTATATTCCTCCTCAATGTGGTATCGCCTCCACAGTTCTCATGATTGATAAGTTTTACTTTACCTTTTCTTTTGTCAAGGTAAATGGCCTTGTAATCTTAAAATAAGATATGATCAATAAGATTTGTTTATCAATGAAATTCCCTTTTACAATAATAAGTATTCTACATGGACATGGTAAAGGCATCCTGAAGGAGCCAAATAAAGAGGAAATAAGGTGGAGGAAGGTTATGAGTTACAGAATTACAGTGTTATTTAAAGAACATGGACTATAGGCTGATTGGCTGAGAGAAACTGAGCAAAAAGGTTGTTAGACAGGATCAGTGACGTGGAAAATAAGGATGGAATTATTCTGACAGCGTGGGAAAGCAGAAGAGATGAAGCAAAGAGACACTCAGTGATGGCTGCTGATATTCACTGCAGAGGTGGAGAGGAAGGAGAAAGAACACATTTCTATTTAAGCTTTAAGAACGTTTTGTTTTTCCTGGAAATGGTTGCCTTTCTCTGAACTTTGTGGTTATTTATAAACTAAATTGTTTAGAAAGTAAGATATTTAGTTACATTTTGTAGGTAAAGAGTAACATGCTTGTACTGTTGATGCTGTAAATTGTGCAAAATCCACGGTCAGATATTGGTAAACAGAGCTTCGATATAAAGTTTTTAAATGGGTGTACCTAACTTTGTGTTTTATGTGCATTGCCTCCAAATTCACTTTTGTCATTGCCCATGCTGTTTGGTAAATGAAAGTAAATGAAGATGCAGATACATGTTTCTTCAAATCACTGCATAAACAAATTCAACAAAAGTCATTTCATGCTTTGGCTGCATTATTTACAGAGAATGTGCACATATAATTTGTTTTGTACTTCAATTACGTAAACACAGCTATTTTTTCCAATATGAATATTTTTTTCCAATATATGGCAACATGGTTTTCTCAAAAGAAAAACTTTGAATACTCCTTTTTATCTCAAGTTAGCCCATTAAATCAATCACCAGTGTGACCAATGAAAAAGTGGATTTTTCGTTGCAGTTTTGAGGAGGAAAAAAGAGGAAACTGATAAGTTAATATACCTCTTGGTTAAAATATAAAAGAATGAGTCAGGACCTTAATGCTTATAGACCTTCTTTAAATTCGTATCCCTTGTAATTTCAAAATTTTAATGACTGATTTTTCTGCTTGTGCATTTTTATTCAGAGAGGGCACGCTGCGCCCCGGAGATCGTCTTCTAAGTGTGGATGGTGTGCCGCTGCACAACGCCAACCACAGTGATGCTCTCAGTGTTCTGGCTCAGTGTGGCCAAGAAGCCCTGTTCCAGATAGAGTATGACGTCACCATCATGGGTGAGACATCACACATGTGAACACAAACACACACACTTCCGGTGCAATTTAGAAAACATTTTAAAGTTTTAGTTCTTACGTTTAGAGCCCTGTCTGGTCAAGCCCCAGCATACATTGCTGATCTCCTAGAAATCCACACCCTTTCTCGCGGTCTGAAGTCAGCTGGTCAAAGACTGCTAGTGGTTCCACAGACTCATTTTAAGTCTCGGGGAAACCATGCTTTTAAAGCTGTGGCCCCCAGACAGTGGAACGCTTTGCCATTGTCTTTATGCTGCCTTGAATCTGTTGTAACTCTTATAAAGCAGCTAAAGACCCTTTAATTTAGGTGGGATTTTGATTAGATAAGAGCTTGATCTGATGTTTTAATGTCTTTTTGTTTCATTCTATATTTAATGTTTGTTCTTATCTCCTGTGTTTTTATGTATTTTCTATGTGATTGCTTTTATTGTTTTCTCTCTGTAAAGCACTTTGTGGCTCTTCCCTGTGAAAAGTGCTATATAAATACATTTTAATTACTCACTTACACACCAGACTGTGCCCTATATATTTGTTAAACAAATAAAGTCCTATGTTGTATTATGACATTAAAGAACATAATTATGAAAGCTAAAATCCCTTTTCATCCCCCAATCAGACACAGTGACGAATGCCTCTGGTCCGTTATTGGTGGAGATTGCCAAGTCCCCTGGAGCAACGCTGGGCATCACGCTGACGTCAGCTAATCATAGAAACAAACAGGCTATAGTAATCGACCGGGTAAAACCTGGCAGCGTGGTGGACAGGTAAAACCGTACCTTCTCACACCTAGTCTATGTTTGCAAATGCAGCTTGACCTGAAAATGTTGTCTCAAATTTCTGCATATCACCAGGACATCCTCTTCTGGTTCAGTCATTCTGTTGAAGGTTTGCAGCTGTGTTTGGCATCTCTGTCCTTTTACATGATGTTTCAGCCAAGTTTTTGCTGATGGCCTCATATTCGACTCTAGAATACTTTGGTATACAGAAGAGTTCATGGTCCACTTAGTGACTACGAGGTGTACAGGTGCTGCGGCTGCAAAACAAGTCCAAATCATCACAGTCTTTTTAGAGAGAACAGACTTTCTGCTGCAACCCTTTCAAACAAGCTTTACTTTCTCAGTCTGTCTCTAATTGTGCTGTCATACACATTTAACATGCTAACTGATGCGTGTAGAGTCTCAGATGTAGCTTATGATATTTTTTGCAGTTATTCTGATCTTGGACTGAACTTGCTGGGACGTCGACTCCTGAAAAAATTGGCAGCTGTCTTGAATGTTTTTCTACTTGTGAATTATCTTTCTAACTGTAGGATGATGACCACCATGTTGTCTGGAAAATGGTCTATTAACCTTTCCAAAAGTGAGGGACAGCAATAATTGCTTTTCTAAGATCACTGCTGATGTCTTTCTTCCTTGGCATTGTGTTAACACACACCTGTATGATCCAGACCTGCAAACTCCCAAAACCTTTGCGTTTATAAGTGCTCACACTGATGATGATGATTAGTTAATCAAGTGCACTGATTAGAGCACTTGGCTGCTACTAACCTTCTTCATATGGAAGCAAAGGTTAGACTTATTTTTTTTACACTAATTGTGCCTTTTTTTCTTATGAAATGACATGGCATAATATGTCATGCATTTTCATTTATCAAAGGTTCCATTTGCCTCTTTTTTAGATAACCCCCCCAGATGTTTTGTTATGTTACCTATAACCTTATAACTGAAATGGCTTGTATTTTCCATTTCACATGTTTATAATACAGTAAGCCAGAATGTGATGTGAAATGGAGCTCGTGCACAGATGATGCAGATATGGCTTTTGTGAACAAATGTGAAAGCAGGAAATGTTTTTCTCATCCACCCATCTCTGAAGCCAGTCCTCCACTGCAGGATTACAGATATGCACCGCTTGCATCCATGTACTTTATATCCTCTCTATTTAAGAAATGCTCACACACACACACACATACAGTACAAATACAGAAGCAGACATAGCCTATGTCCAGCTGTATAACTGGCACAGACAGTATGAGACCGGTTATTGCCCCGAGCACAGCCTCAGTCTGGCTCTAAAATATACATGAAGCACTTGAACTTGCTGCTGAAACAAGTACTGAAATAACCTCAGTCAACTAAACTGTGGTGATCTACAGTTTTCCAGTAGCCTACTCATTCATGTACACTGTAGTGTGAATAACAAATCAATTTTTAAAATCTGATCGTTGTTTTGAACAGCATAGATCATTTTTACCAAAATTATCAAAAGAGGTGTAGCTTCAGCTTCAGCAACATAGTGTGTATTGCTTCTCCTTCATGTTTTTTTTTCCTTTTGTTTCCGCTGATCCAGATGTGGAGCGATGCATGCTGGGGATCACCTTCTGTCCATAGATGGGACTTCAACAGAGCACTGCACAGTCCTGGAGGCAACGCAGCTTTTAGCAAGCACAACTGAGCTGGTCAAGTTAGAAATGCTGCCCTCACATCAAACAAGGCTAACTGGAAAACAGCATGACACAGGTGAGTGCCGACGCTGTGTAAAATCCACCAAGTTCAATGATCAATAAGAGACCTGTGATTGAGAATAAAATGTGGTTGAATATTTTTTCTATTTTAACTTCTTTTACTTTGAGTGTGCAGGTTTTTGCCTGAAATGAATGCAATAATAGACTTGTGTGCTTTCCTCTGTACAAATGGGCTCTAGTGTCACCAGTGTGAGCAGCATTAAGTTGTTGTGATGAGAGAACAACATTAATTGCTATTATCAAACTAACTTCTCCACTTTGAACATCTGCAAATTGCGTCACTCTGTAAGGCAACTAATAAAAAAATTTTGATAGTTTACTACAGTTCAGTGAAAAGGAGAAGTCTTTCCTGCTTTGACCTCTTGGCCTGTCGCATTGTCAAAATTTTCATCCATCTAAAATTTTATTAACTTTTGGGTTTTCAAACACTTTAAACAATCAAGCTACTTTTAACAGCAGTTTTCCCTTTACACAGTAACAGTTCAAATGTTTCTGATAAATCTCAACTTCATCATTAATGTAATAAAATCAAATGCATATATAACAAAGAAGGATGAAAAGTTCAGTATTTATTGTATAAAAAGGTAACAAGTCAGCAGTGTGAATTACAAAGCTGTGTGAAGCTGCCTTTCTTCGAAACACAGAGGCAACAGTATCTGATGCTGAATTTCCAGCCATCAGGTGTTTCCCTGCTCTTCCAGACAAATAGCAGGATTACAACCTCAGCATTATATTGGGAGAGGGGAAGTGATGTTTCAAGACAAAAATAAAGAGAATGACCTCAAACTTGTGCAAATATTCAGTTAATCTACAATTCAGCATTTTCTTTTAAAATTCCCGTTATGACATTCAAACAGTAAGAGATAAACTGGCATGATCAGTAACAAGCTGATGCCATGTACCTATACAAGCCTATAAAAGTTGTTTAAATGAGCACATTTTCACATAAAATCTGCATTCCAACTGAAAACTTTTAAACCATGATAAAAGTTTTGTTACACCACTATTCCCACTATAGCTGTGGCAGATATTGTCACTGAGAAGGCTAATTTGGCATCAGTCTTGTATGCTTTCTCTTCTCTGAGCTCTCTCCAGCCAGCAAAACTTTGTTCAATCTTGACTCTTGTCTTAAGTTTTGCCCTGTCATTTTCTCTCATTTCCTCTTATAAAGTCCTTGGTGCCTTTGCTGAATCTGCCACAGTCTGTGTTCAAATACACAGCTAGTGTGTTGATATTCATTTGTGAGCATGTGACGCAGTATTGTGAAGCAAAAAGCTGCTGTAAAGTGATGCTCGAGGACAGGACAAGAAAATAGCTTTTTGTCAGCCTCAGGATGCTGCAGGGCAATGATGGCTGCAGGAATGTACATAATAATTGTCACTGTGCCATTAAAACAAATCAAAATCAGAGTTTAGTCTAAAAGTTATGTAGTGTTACTTTGAAGATGGAAGTCTGTTGATCATGAATAAAAATCCATTTATCAATGACTTTTTAAAACTTAAAACCTTCAAAAGAATTTTTGGTCTTTACGCATTAAGCACAGTACACTTTACACATCTGTAAAACAACGGAGTGATGCTTTGGCAGAAATGGAGGAGGAACAGCCCTCGACACAACGGCCATCCCAAGCCAGCACCACCCACCTCCTGTGACCTGGGGTTTTTCTGTACCTGTATTCAGAGCCAAAGAGAGTTGCTATGTTTACGCATAAAGATATTTTTGTCAGTGTTAATTAATATGTTAACGCGATAACACATTAACTTACCAATTCAATTCAATTCAGCTTTATTTGTATAGCGCCAATTCACGAGAATGTCATCTCAGGGCGCTTCACAGACAATCAGTTTGAACCAATCTGATTGTCCTACATCCCAGCCATGATTACCCAGACTTACCTCATCTAACCTTTGACTTTTCTATATGTTTTCTTTTGTTTTGTTTTTTTAAATGTTTTGGGGTTTTTTGTACATCCTGAAAAAATTAGACCAAAACATGTCCAGTCTATTAAACTGTGATGCCTCCTATTATCATAAGGCAGCATGTTAAACTGAATAGAGAAAAACCTAATTGAGCTTGTTGCACTGAAGATAATGAGAGATTCCAAATGTACACATTAGGATATTTAGACCTAATGTTAAACATCTAGTGACCATGTTCTCAGTAGTAAAAAATTCTGTTTCTGTGTTAAGCTCCTGACCCCCCCCCCCTCAATCTTTGGTATTTAATTTACATAAGCATAATGGCAACAAAGATTTATTTTGGATTTGGTAACTAATTAAGTTGCTGTACACTGAAATGGAGCAGATCACAGTGAAACACAATCTCCTTCATTTTCATGTCTTTAAACCCGTTTTCCTCTTAAAAACAAAACAACAACAGTTTCATCCTTGATGGCGACTATGTGCCTAATTACTTGAAAGAGCGTCTCTTCACCCACGGCCAACCGATGACTTCATCTGTCACAGAATTAGCGCCTTCGGATTTACAGGGAGAACGCTGATTCCAGGGACTGGTTTATTATCTGAGGTTAATACTCACAGCTCAGGGGCTCAAGTGAGATGAGCGTGCACATCTATAAATGAGGCATGTACACGAGTAGAGAAACACATGATCACACACATAGAAACCTGCAATAAAGCCTGCAGTACTTGTGAAGCTTAAAGAATGTGAATGTATTTAGTGTTTCCCTCTCAGTCATGCAAATGTACACAAGCTCATCATGCTCTTTCTCTCCTGTTTGGTAAAAAATGTCTGCACTGCATTCTTGCTGACCTGATTAGCAAGAATATAGCGCTACAACTGAAAATTTCAGACTCAAAGGAGACATATTGCCCTCTTTTCACAAGCTGACCGAATGTGTTTCATTTTGATAAAATGTCTGTGACAAATTGAAGTCAAAATACCACAAAGAGGCATTACAACAGCTCTCTGCTCATCCCTGACATTACAACTCCACACATAATAGCTTGTTTTAGAGTGGATGGAGCTATTGACTCTGATGCCCCTCTTCTTTCTGTATCAGGTGCCTTTTTTGAAATTGGTGGTAAAGTTTTGTACAATAAATGAAATACAAATTACATTCAAAAATTCTTTCAGAATGTTAATAGCATATGAGGGGGCAAACAACCTTAGAGCTCACACTACCACACACCAAATTGGCACATAAAACTGAAAAATACAGTATTTTAAGCTTTAAAGTTGAAACTTGTTTTATTCTGTGCTTTTTTTTGGATGTTTAAAATCATATTTGTATAATATTATAAATTTGCCTAAACAGCTGTATGGTTATTCAACACAGACAAGTTTGAACAAAGCATTATTACTTCATTATATGGTGCTAATCTCAAATATGTTAATAATGACTATGTTTCACTTTTGTCTGTGTCCTTCACTTGTCCATGATAGTAAGTTGCAGAATATTCATGTCACAATGTTGTATCGGAATTGCCTTTGTGATATTAATTTCTATATTGCAAAATGATGCCTACCAATGTGTCTATTGGGGTATGAATGAGTGTGTTTGTGAAAAGCACTTAGTATAATAACAATAGCAGTGCTGTCTGAGTGTGAATGGGTGAATGTGACATGTAGTGCTTTAAGTGGTCAACGTACGACTTGAAAAGCGTTATACAGTACAGTCTGCAATTTTCAGGCAGAAAGGACCATTTTTGAGTTGGTAGGCACTTTCAAATTCAAATTCACATTCAAATAAATGCTCATAAGCAGAGAGGCGGGGAATTTTTAACGTATTTATTCATTGAATTATTCATTGGAATGGATGACTGAGTAATCCACTAAAGTGACTGTTCATGTAAAGTCAAGATACATTAAAATTATTTTTGTTTTTTTTAAATATTTTGTTAAAGGACCAGATAAAGACTTCAGATAAAAATAAAAGGGTAGAATTTTCTGCCCATTATTCCTTGGGTTGGGTATTAAAGAGTTAAAGTTGTACCTCTCTCACAGCTGTCAGAAACAGCCTGCATCCTGCTGCTCCCCCTTTTACACTGTCCTTTTCTTCATCCTTCTTCTTCCTTTCTTCTAGTCAAAAGAATCCTCACCTTGCTTTATTTTTTCTCCTCCTCTGATGGCTTACTGTTGGACTGCATTATTATTTCCAAGTAGCAAAAAGCTGCAATTTGGCAGAGGTCCTTGAGTTTACACATGTGAAGAATCACACACATTGGAAAAAGCTGCCCTCCATCTCTTCTGAAATCTCTCATTCATTATTTTTCCTCTCATAATTGCAGTTGTGTGGCCATCTTGTTATTTTGGGTGTGTGTGTGTTGAGATATTAACGCAGCTCATTAGGATACTGATGGCCTTCCAGCAGACCTTGTAGGCAGTTTGATGCTGCTTTGTTAGACTCTGAAAAGGTTTAGCAGTTGAGTGTATGACTGTGTCACTGAGGCATAGATGAGACTTTGAGAGTCCAGACATTAAGTGTATGTGAGCACACTTTATCTCTTCTCCATCTATGTCTTCATTAAGTACCTTGTCTCATGCATGCATCATGTGTAAGTCTTTGCAAAGCAATTTTGTTTCCTTCGTTCTGTGTGTGCATCTACAGCGTGTGTGGTGCTGCAGCCATTTTCTTTCAGCAGATCTGATTCTCCAGCGTGTTTCACTGGACATAACAATTTTATTTTGATGCAGGGAGGATTGGTTGTGATAGCGTTTGCACATTTCTTAGATCTTACCCTGAGGTTGCCCAACACTTTTGCTCTCACAGAGTTCCTGCCATCACAGTGGTTTAGATAAGATGGTTTACATGACGAGCATGTGAAAGCTCTGCTGGATGAATGTAGCAGCACATTGCAGCTTTGGATGAGCTTCAGAGTTTAGGGAGGCGTGTGCGTGGTGGGGAATTACACATGAAGCTGTGTAGGTTGCCAGACTGTAGCCCTGATTGTACGCTGATGCTCTCAGTGGGAGTTTTCCCAGAAGAGGTTCTCCCACGACATCTGAGGAAATGTTACTTTAACAGATGGCACATTCCATCCCAGTGTGAGTGTTTTCAGGCTTGCACTTGTAGCCACTCTATTGTAGATAAGTAAGAAAGAAAAGAGCAGCCAAGTTGAAATTACATTTGATGAGCAAATGAATAAAAGACTCCCATTTAGTTGTTTTGTAGCTTTGCATTAAATTTGCATGCCTAATGGTACCATCAGTAGTGGCACAGATCTAAACACCTTATCTTTGTGTTATTATTGGTGTAAAGAGAAAAACAGTCAGCCAAGCTCACGACGCTCATCAAGACCAACAGAGATCTGTAATATGATGTGCAACTGAGAATCTAAATCATAAAGTAAAGTTAGGGTGTGCACAAAATGGATAGAACAAGAGGACTTTGAACCAGATATCATCAATTCAAATGCATCAACATTAATTGAAGAAGGTCTCCCATAAACTGCTGTAATGATCTCCAAAGGGATCTTCACTTTAATTAGATATTTAGCAGCAGTGGTTACATCTGTCAAGGTTTGATTCTGGCTTGTAAAGTTAAAGGAAATTCAGATCATTTGAACCAGACTGCTGTACAACATGGCAAAAAAAAAGTTTGCTTTTTTTTGTCTTTATTACTTATCCTCTTGTGTTTGCTTTTATGTCAATATTATATCTTTCATTGAAAGCATTTTATATTGACACATAATTATTGCCAAAGTGAAGTGAGATTGCTGGCTTCTTTCACTGTGTCTGCAGTAATGGATACCTGACACTGGTTTTTCTTCCTGCTCAGCCCTCAATACTAAAGTGAGAGATGGTATATTAAGCTGAGTTGTGGCAAATGAACCAGACTCCTGCCATTTTCAAACCCTCTTTACTGGGCTACTTGGAGTTTAAAAGGTGTTTGGGAATACATGTGATTATCTTTCGGCCAAAACACAGGAAGTCCCAACTAGGGGAATAACAAAGCATCAGATCGATATAGTAGCAAATCATGGCCCAACTACTGATGTACACCCCTAGTACCAACTCAACCTTCCTGGTGCAGATTCTGGTGGATCTCCATGTGGACTTTTCATTTTAGCTCATTTGTGACAATTTTTTAATGTTTATAAGAATCCATCCTTATTATCACATCTGAATTGGCATCACGCTGGTTAAAATGTATGAAGTAAATAGTAAATAGTTTGTCAGTTGTTTTGGTCTCTGCATAACTGGTCAACTTGTGCAAGTTCAATACTAACTAAGCTGAAAGGGTCATATTACTAGATATCAAGGTCTGGTTAAGAAATCAGCCCACCTCTTGTGCTTGTAAACTAGAGCAAGGAGTAGTCCAATTAAATGTCCTAGTTGAGTCATGCCTGTAGTTCATCTTAGCTATGAGTTCAATTATAGTGTGCCGCAGAAGCTGGTGAGTCATTCTCATTCTGGAAAAGTCAGGTCTGCTTTGATTGGTCAGCTCCACTGGCCTGATTAGTAATAGTCCTCACAGTGTAAACTGTACATGTTTTAACTCAGACGTTTCTTTGATGATAAGAATCATTTTTTATCACAACTTTAAATTGAATGTTAGTTTTATGTTATCAAAGTTTAGATTTAAAGTTTGAACAAATAAAATTGATCCCTAATGCAGCAGAAAACGGCTACTTGCCAGGTGAAGAGGATATTTATATTTTTATCAACTGATTAAAAGTACATTCTGCACAGAAAGAGCTTCTCCAAATGACATGGTTAAAATGTGCTCCACACTTCCTCAGAAAAAGATCAAGCTGCTTGATTTCTATGTTTTGCACTAAGACTTTGCTGCTCTCGTGAGACACTTGGTGCTTTTCTATGTTTTGTTACACATTAAGTTTAGGATTAAGTTTAGGATAAGCATTGATGTAAGTTGGTCCAGTGTCCTCCTCAGTAACAAACTGACTTGTGTGTGTTCCAGTGAAGGTCCAGAAGTCAGATCATCCCCACTCCTGGGACCCTTGTGTGAACTACTGTCACCCTCCAAACTCCACCCTCTGCAACACAAGTTCCACTCTTAACAAATCATGGACCGCTTCCAACAACAACACCATCAACAGCCTTGACTACTGCAAGTGTAAGAACACATTCCAGCCAGTCATCAGCTGTCGGCTGGCCAAGATCCCTCGGGTTGACAGAATATGGAAACAGAATAAATTCTACTATGAATGAATGAATAAATTATATTTTATTGATCCCCGAGGGGAAATTACTATGTCATTTTTGTTGGACATGTTCATGCACATTTAATCCATCTTGTATTCTCTAAATCTTTGCTGCACTTTTCTTAATTTTTCCTCTTTTAGGATCTAAAATAAAATTATTTTCTTTCTTTATTTGCATTGCTGTGGGGGGAAAAAATAATATTATGTCTTTTTCTTTTTGCAGCTCTGGTATCGGCTAGTTTCTCCCCTGGCTCAACAACCACGTCCGGCCCCAGTAGTCACAGCTCCAGCACGCTGCCCAGGTCAACTGTTCCCATGAGTCCTCGAAACTCCCTGCTGAAGCGACGGCAGAGGAAGAAAGAGCACAAGAGTTCCTGTAGGTTCTAGATGTTGGTGGAAATCATCCAGTTTCTCTCACAGGATGGCAATTAGTCTAATCTGTGTTGGTTTTTGTATGTTCAGTGTCCCTGGCTTCAAGTTCGGTGGGTCCAGGTGGTCAGGTGGTTCATGTAGAAACCAGTGAGATCATCTTAACTGGTGATCCACTCAACGGCTTTGGTGTCCAGCTGCAAGGAGGAATATTTGCTACAGAAACCCTTTCTGCGCCGCCTCTGATACGATTCATAGAACCTGACAGCTCAGCAGAGAGGTGAGAACTCACCCACTGTCACATATTTGTACTATGATAAGATGCATTCATTCACATTAAACTTTGAATTCTGGTCAGAATATTTAAGCTCTACACATATTTTTTAAGTACGTTTGATTTTAAAAATAAATAGCATTTGGTATTTTGCATTTTGCATGTTGAAATACGGCAATGTTTAAGTATATGCAACTGTGGGAAACAAAGTATGAAAGTACTGATTTAAAAGATGGAAACTATTCAAAGTGAACCCGATGGAAGAGACTAATGATTTTCTCCTTGTATTTAATTTAAACTGGAGGACAGAAAACAGAATAAAGTTTACATGTGGGTGCTATTTTCAAAAATAACAAACATAAATTGGTGGAGGACAACAAGGTGGGAAAAAGAACAACAAAATTATCAATATTATTTGATCAATTTTAATTTTTAAGATTAATTTAAATTTGTTTTAGTAATCAATTTGGGGGATGAAAACCTGACTTTTCAATTTAATCAAGCATTCTGTACCACAAATAAATATCTGGTATTTCTAAATTGTGTGAAAGTTATTTCAGTAAGTTTCTGATTATTTAATATGTTGTGTGAAAAGTATCAATTTTGTATCTACCAAAAGATAACAAAGCAAACAAAACAGTCTAGTCAAGATTAAAAAAATATTCCAGTGAGGAAATTAAGATGTTTGATAAATTGTTGCCCATGACCCATCAGTAAAACGGCTCTTTACAGGGACTAGCTTTGTCTGTGAGCTGCTTTTGTATCATATGCTGCAGGACTGAGCCTGTTTACATGCACACAGAAAATATGATCATTACCTGATTTCTTGAGTTACCAGATAATTAAAGTGATCATGTCAACAGCATAATCTAATATCCTTTATCAGATAATGGCATTTATCTGATTATGAGAAATCCGATTAACACACCAAGATTTCTCCGCAATATTCTAAAGTCTTTGGGCATGTAGACCCATATATCTGGTTTAGTTTTTTTAAGGCTGTCAAAAATAACACGTTAATGCAAAGAGATTAATTTGTGGAATTAATACTTTTATTTTTTTTTAATCTCATTTATGCGTGCACAGGAGGAACCATTTGATATATCACACAATTTGCTACTCAGTCATTGCATGTAATGTTCTGTTCCACACGCCTTATCAGTTGATAGCAAAAATGCACCAAATTGTTGTACGCCAACCACCAAGAACACAATGAGAAGTTGTCGTTGTTGCATCTATGTAATGGCTGATTGGGACCAGAACGGGATGGAAGAATCAGAAAAACCTGTTGGTCCTTAAAACGGGAAGTTTAAGAATTTACAAAACAAAGATGAAACAATTAATAAAAACGCTGCCATTTGCTGACAGAGCAGAAATGAGTTATTCTTTCACTGAACCACTTCTATCTCAACGCCAAGCACGCATTTGTTGGGGATGCAATTTCAGGTTAACATCTTGCATTGGACAGACTGTAAGCTAGGTGTTTATATTTTTAAATATCATTAATTGTAATTAATTCACAGCTATCCAGTTACTTATCAGATTAAAAATTTTAATTGTTTGACAGCCCTAGTTCTTTTCAACATCTTCTGTTAAAAAGACACATCAAAACACGAGCGTAACACAAAAGAAAAACATGATGGCATGCAGCACCAGGAATGACCAAAAGCATTCATGTGGAACCTGTTTTGCAGTTTATTAGCTCCAACATTAGCACATGTTTTCCTGGGTCTTCCATGTGGCTTCCTCCCAATGCAACGTGCCTCAAACACCTTAACAGGGAGATGTCCAAGATGCCCGAGCCACCTCATCTAGCTCCTCTTGATGTAGAGGAGCAGCAGCTTTACTCTAAGCCCCTCCCGGATGACCAAGTTTCTCATCCTATCTCTAAGGGAAAAGTCAGCTACCCTGTGGAAGAAACTCATTCCAGATGCCATAGGTGAGGGAAGGAACACAGATAGACTGGTAAATTGAGAGCTTCGCCGTTCGGCTCATCTCCTTCTTTACCATGAAAGAAGGAGATGAGAGTCTTCATCACTGCAGATGCCACACTGTGTCAGCCTGTTCATCTTTGTTCTATTCTTCCCTCACTTGTGAACAAGACTCCAAGATACTTGAACTCCTCCACTTGGGGCTGAACCCCATCCCCAACCCGGAGAGAACACTCCACCTTTTTCCGGCTGAGGACCATGGTCTCGGATTTCGATGCACTGATTCTCATCCTCACATTCAGCTGCAAATTTCTTCAAAGAGAGCTTGAGATCATGGCCTGATGAAGCCAGCAGAACCACATCATCTGCAAAAAGCAGAGACCCAATCCTGAGACGACCAAACCGGACCCCCTCAACACCTCGGCTACACCTAGAAATTTTGTCCATAAACGTTATAAACAGAATCGGTGACAAAGGGCAGCCTTGGGGGAGTCCAACCCTCACTGGAAACTAATCCAACTTACTGCTGGCAACGGACCAAGTTCTGGCACCAGTCGTACAGGGACCGGACAGCTCGTACAAGGGGGTCCTGTACTCCATACTCACAAAACACCCCTCACAGGAGTCCCTGGGTGACACGGTTGAATGCCTTTATCAAGTCCAAAAATCACATGTAGACTGGTTGGACGAATTCCCATGCCCTTTCCATAAACCAGAGGGTTTAGAGCAGGTCCACTGTTCCATAGAGAAATGGGTTTTCACATATCACATTTCAGAAATGCATGTTGATGCATCAGATCAAATTATTACAATTATCTGACTGCTCCTAGTTATTGGATTCTGATGGTCATGAAAACAGGTTCATTGACTGCAGGATATCAGTTTTTTAGATGAATAAAACAAAACAAGCAAAAAAACAAGTCTTATTGTGTTGTGGCTAATTGTGGAGTATTGTGGCTTATTGGGTTGTGTTGTTGCTAATTGTGGATTGTTGTGGCTTTTTGTGTTGTGGCTAACTGTGTTGTGTTGTTGCTTATTGTGTTGTGTTGTGGCAAATTGTGGAGTGTTGTGGCTAATTGTGTTGTGCTATGGCTAATTGTGGTGTGTTGTGTTGTGGCTAATTGTGTTGTGTTGTGTTGTGGCTAATTGTGGAGTGTTGTAACTTATTGTGGAGTGCTGTGGCTTATCGTGTTGAGTTGTGGCTAATTCTGTTGTGTTTTGGCTAATTGTGAAGTGTTGTGGCTTATTGTGGAGTATTGTGGCTTATTGTATTGTGGCTAATTGTGTTGTGGCTAATTGTGGAGTATTGTGGCTAATTGTGGAGTATTGTGGCTTTTTGTGTTGTGGCTAATTGTGTTGTGTTGTGGCTAATTGTGGAGTATTGTGGCTTTTTGTGTTGTGGCCAATAGTGAAGTGTTGTGGCTTATTGGGTTGTGTTGTGGCTAATTGTGGAGTATTGTAGCTTATTGTATTGTGGCTAATTGTGTTGTGGCTTATTGTGTTGTGTTGTTGCTAATTGTGGAGTATTGTGGCTTTTTGTGTTGTGGCTAATTGTGTTGTGTTGTGGCTAATTGTGGAGTGTTGTGGCTTATTGTGTTGTGTTGTGGCTAATTGTGGAGTGTTGTGGCTTATTGTGTTGTGGCTAATTGTGGAGTATTGTGGCTTTTTGTGTTGTGGCTAATTGTGGAGTGTTGTGGCTTTTGTATTGCTGTGACACTTCTGGGCCACTGTATGAAACCATATCGGGATAATCCCCTGTCCCCCTTTTGCTTCTGCTTGTGGTTTCAGCTGCTGAATATCCTCGCAGCTGCTGTTTTGCAACACACAAAACATTAATTGAAAGAGTTATAACAGAATGATTGTGTATGAGTGGTGCATTCAGTGTTGTTCTGCAGCTTTGTTAATGCCTCTTGATGTTTGTGTGTGGGCAGTTTTACTAACTGTGGCTTTCATGCATGTATTTGGATGTTTGTGTTTGTGTGGGTGTGTGAGACCAGTGCTTTGGTGTATTAACAGCTTTCCTTGGCTCTGTGTTATGTGTGGGGTATGAGCATGTGCTTAAGTTCAGAAAAGTTGCCCAAACATTGATGTCAATGTGCTGTATGTCTGCGTGTTAGCTTCTCTGAATTGGCAGTTTTGCATGCATTGTGAGTGTGTATGTGTGTGTTTCCATTATATTAACAGCTTTTCTGAGAGCTGGGTGTTTCTGTACCTTGAGGCCACACTCCCTTCTCCATTTGCACCCACGCTAACAACACTAATTAGTTAGTTTCCCTTCACCATTGCCAGAGGAATCAATAAATACCTTTCTTTCTGCTCAACAGCGTGAATCCAAATAACCCCTGTCCCACCATCCTGAATTTGACTCAACTACAACTTACAGCCTTAAAAATGGCCAGTGACCAGTAAAGGTTCCTCTTTTATTTCTTTTCTATAAGTTGATGCCATAATTTAGATATGTATACTGTAATAGTATTTGGAAACATCTACTAATTGTAGAGCAATTTTATCTCAGTTATTATTTATTTTGGTGTCTTGCAAATCTTATTACTAAATTAAACACATTCTAAAGTTTTCATAAAGTTTTACAGAGGAGAGGAAATGCTGAATACCTAAAATACGTTGTGTGTATTTGCTCTTTGTAAAGCAAATCTTTTTTTCTAAATGAACATGTTAAAATTGCTCAAAGCTGTTAATGCCTTTAGGCATAACATTTTAAACATTGTTTCCCCCTCTGTGAGGTAGAATAACAGCAGTGACCTAAACAAGCAACCGTTTTTGTCACAGAAATGATCTAAATCATAAATAAATGCATATATAACTCCATGCAACCCAAAGAGACGATATTGCATTAATGTACTTTGTATTAAGAATGTATATAAATGTAATATTTAAAAGACTGTGATTTGTGATATGAAATTTAAAAAAAAATGTAAAAAATCTTACTTGTTCTCCCGCTCCATTGTCTAACATTAAGTAGAAGGGTCCAGATCTGTGGATAGTGTTAGTGATTTGACATTCATATGGTCTCAGTTTCAGTTCAATTCATTTTTATGGCAGCAATTTGCAGCAAAAGTCACATCAATACACTTCTAAAGATACAACCCAGTTTACTGTGATCAAGTTGTGATCCAGTTACATCAAATCCATTATGATCCATATTAGTCTGGTTTATTAAAACAATGTTTATATTAAGCACATTCATGAAATGTTGCCTTGTCAAGCAAACCAATGGATCAATTCATATCTTGTCTCGATCCAGTCGTTTGTCCTGAGCATGCATGGTCTGGAAAATGACACTGCAGAGGAGAAATTCCTCTTATAAGATGAAGAACTTGAAGATGCTACAGCAGCAACTGCCTCGCCATACCTTAAGTTTTGTTTTACCTCTACATGGCCTCTCGATGCCAAACTTGCACCACCAAAATCCAAATGGTAATAGCTCTTGGATTAGCCCAGTGAACACTTCTATTCTAGTGACAAAAATCCAGTTATCCAAATAAGAGTATTGACCAAGCCAACCTTTTATAACATGCATACATCCATGCTACAAGTTCAATTTATTATTGCTCAAACTGCAATTGAACAAATTGAGGTAAGATTATGAGCACCACACAAGGGCCATTTCTGTTATGTGGTTTATTTTGGGTTGAGCTTTTAATAAAAGGCAACAAGCCAGAACAAGATCGACGCAAAGCACAAATTTGAATAATACTGAAAGAAGAAAATATGGTAAGAAAAAAGAGCAGAAAGAGGAGATGAGGGAAAACAAGAACTTGTGATTACCTAACAAATATTGAGAAAGACGAATGAGACAAGGTGAGAGCCTTGGCAGGCCTTTAGGTCCTCATTGGATTATAATGAAGGTGATTCACTGTATATCAATACAGATTATCGACTCATGTCTTAATGTAAGCTTCAGCAGCTGTGGATGCATTTTTCATTCAGACAAGAGAAAATCATAACTGGTAATAGCTCTTGGATTAGTTCAGTGAACATTTTTACTCTCGTGACAATTAAATAAGTAAAGTATTGTTTACTTAAAGACAAGAATGTGACTCTTTTGCTCTATTAAGGCAGCAATATCTTCCAAAGATACTTTTATTAAGGAAATTTGAGCATTCATTCATATGTAACGGTTACATTAAAGTGCAAAAGTCCTGATCAAGTCCTCATTTCTTTATATTGTTACTCTAACCCAACTTCGCAAAGAACCAAAGCTCGGTTTGAGTTTTTTTGCCATTTCATCAGTTGTATCTATTAGAAATTCCAGTTTGAGAGACAGAAAATTGGATTTTTGCAGCAACAAGGAAATTCCTAAAGAGCTATTCGCTGGAAATCTGGCATATCTCAGCATGGTGTGCAGTGTGACCTTTAAAATACAAAGAAACTTGGCAAGTGGAGGATAAAAGAACACATAAAAACTATGTACAGCGGATGAACAGGATATGAAGGTGATGTTCTTAAGAACTAGGAACAATCCAGCCAAGATCCTGCACAGGACCTGAGAGATGCATCTGGACCAGTTAATCCATCGACTCTTGGCCAAAGCCTCATCAGAAATGGTCTCCAAGATTGACTGTCAAGAAGCCATTCTTGAGGAAGGGAAACAGGGAGAAAAGGCTGATGTATGCCGAATGACTCAAGAACTGATTGAAAATCAGTGAACACAGGTCTGATGGAGTGACGAATCCTCTCCAGAGCTCACCCATCTCGTTTTCTTGAATTGAATTGAATTGAATGAACCTTTATTCGTCCCACAAGGGGAAATTGCATTTTGCCAGTACAACCAATCCAAGAACAAACAA
>JBBBVU010000003.1:9733649-9748640 GCA_037177055.1 Atherinosoma microstoma
TATATATACATGCACAAGTTATTAGTTATTTTTAAAGGCCAAATGAGCGCAGTTCAGATTTTAGAAAATATTAAATTTTCTGTCAATTACTACTTGGTTCAGGCATTAAAGGATTAAGAAAGTACAAATTTAAACCTTGTTGCATTTCAGAAAATGTAACTTTTCTTAAAATAGCGCTTGTACTCCATTTAGTGTTGTTTTTGGGGGTATTTTTTTCACTTTGCTTATTCAATACAAATTTGAAAAGGTGCAGTAAAAGTATTTGACCACAGGGTGGTGTTGTTGCCTGCAACTTTAAAGATGTGTGGTCAAATTTTTTACTGGTACTGTACAGCACTAACATATTCTACTGGAAGACAGAAATAAGATATTAAGACAAAGAAAATTATTAGGTTTATGTCCTGCTGCTGCACTGACCATGTAAGAAAAACATGATTCTCAGACGAGCAACTTTTGGACACAGAGCTGAATGTTGATAATCTAACAGTTGTCCATTTGGATAAGCATGTTAACATTAGATGATGCCCTGCCCCATGCAAATTAATTCTTAACTTTTGGAATTGTCCTGTGACCAAAGATTAACCACACTATCTCTGTTTGGAATTTTGTAATAATATACACACACACTCTCACACACTTATATGCACAGCTGATGTCTTTGTCCTATGTGATGACAAGGCAGATTTTTTCCTAGTTTCCATGGAAACTGAATCTTTCTCATCAGTGTAGTCTTGACAATAGTTTTGACCTACTTCTAGAATGAAGTGTGCTGGTGTGTGTGGTTGCATGTTGGCACATTTCCACAGAGTGAGATAATGTGTCAACGCATCACCTAGTGAACCTGAAGTGTCGCGCATGTTTGTGTATCAGATGAGCAGTGCACGACGGTATCAGCTTCTCCTGAGAACTGAAACCTTAGAATAACATCTCTGTGCTTGTGTTTGTGTTTGTGTCAGACGAGCAGGAGACGTCAGGCAGCATCATCTACACAGTGGAACTGAAGCGGTATGGAGGCCCTCTGGGTATCACCATCTCAGGCACAGAGGAGCCTTTTGACCCCATCACTATATCAGGCCTGACCAAGAGAGGCCTTGCAGAAAGGTACATTATCTAACACACACACACTCTTCTTGGAAATCTAGGTTGCCATTTTTTATTGTAAAGCATTACTTAAGAGACTTTGGAGGAGCATTTCAACATATTTTTAACTTTGTGCTTCAGCAGCAGTGTGACATCTTCAAAAAAAAAAAACACAAAGGGAAACTGCAAACTAAACTCCAACAAAAATTGAAAGTACTTGTCTGAAGTGAGCTTTAACGGTGTACATTTAAAAATGAAACAGATCCAATGTTCAGAGTGGTAAACAGGTTTGACTGAATTCTCAAACTGAACTCCCTAAATAACCACACAGTGATGCAAAGTCTTTAACATTCGGATGATTCCTGTCACACAAATAAGAAATTACTTCAATTATTTACTAGCAGCTGCAACAAGCACAAACTTGGCCTTTCTCACTGCTAGCTTTCCACTTTCCTGTTTATTTATTTAGTCATTGATTTAGTTTTTTATGCTGCAAAAATGCAATTTCCTTTGAGGGGAAAAAAACAGGAGGGGGGGGTAAAAAATATAATTAAGTCAGTTGTACTTAATTCAAATCTTTCTATATTGAGTTTAGAAGAAAAATCATCTGTGGAAGCATCAGAAATCCCCTGAATATTAGCTTTTTATAATTTTGCCTTTTGAACCCTCTACGCAACATGCATGTAAACAACTTCTCTTCAGAAGCAAAATTTGTGCTGCTGGGTCAGCAATGATGATCAATCAGTATATATGTTCTTCATCCAGTGACAGTTTGAGGACATAATCCTAAACACCATGGAACAACTGTCCTGTATCTCCACTTTTGACTTTTTCTAAGTGAATCCTAATGTGGTTAGACATGATGCTTATTGTTGGTCAGGATACAGCCTCACAATAAGAGCACTGAAGCCGATAGTTCAGATTTCTACAGTGAATTTATTTTTTATAGTTTCCAAGGATTTTTTTTTTTCAAATCTCATTAGTAAATCATTAAATAAGGAAAACAAGTAGCCATTGAAATGTAGTTACTTATTAAAGGTGGAAGGGAATTTAATGCTTGTGTTTTGTATTATGAGTAATCACTGTTTCATCAGCAGTAAACAGCAATCAGAACACTCTCAGTTTGGAAAATCTGTGTCACTAAAGGCACTTAAAAAACAATTTTCCTCCATCTGAAAAAACCCAAACCTTTAACACATTTTAACAGTTGAATGGAGCTATATATAGAAAATTATAGAGTCACTATTGCATCAGACAGTTGTTTACTGTCACGTCCCACTGCAGGGCAGGACCCTGAAAAAGCCTGATTTGAAAAGGTTTTTTGTGTTATATTTTTTTACATTCACTGTGTCAAAAATGATGGATTGGAGACTGGATTTTGTGTTAATAATGACGGATGTTCTCTGAGGACCCCCATCACCTCTTTAAATAGGTGCAAAGTGGTTTAGTCCACACCTGGACCTAGTCAGTTAAGCTGAGTGTAGAGTGTGATTTCTTGTAATCCCAGAATTGGGAAGATGTCTGTCATCATGTTATCTGAAAAACGGGTCAAAAGCTGGTCAAATGAAACAGAGCAGGAGAATATTCCAACTCAAAGACCACAATGAATGATGAATAAGGCAGAGTTTAATTATTATATGACCTACTGTTGGTGCATTTGAGCCAGATTCAATGCCTTTTATAAAAAACTATTTTGTCTTGAAAAAGGACAATCTTGCCGTATTTGCTTAATTCAGTATGTTTAACAGGAAGAAGAAATTTTCAGGGAATGCCATGTATCAGAAAGCTGTCAAGCCTGCTGTTATAAGTTCACATTAAAACAGGAGGTCCCATACAAAATGTGTGCCTTTGTTGACATACTCAAGCAAATGGTTTATTACATAGCAAACATATATTTAACCTTTCAGTACTAGTGTGACATTGTAATATATCCGTCGTAGTCAAACTTAATATCATGAGCCCTAAGTTTCAAACACAGCAGCAACAGCAGGTCTATCATCATGTCCAGAGGACCACGGGGATGTGGGGGAAGGTGAGATCATGCAGGGATTTAAGGTGTTCAATATACAAGCAATCATCTGTAACTGATTCAATGGAAAGGATCTTAGTAACACTTACATCAGGTAGCTTAGCTTTTTTTTATTGTATGTTAGGCTATAAGCAGTTTAAGCTAATCCTGTTTCATTTAGCTTGTATGGGGTATATCCTCCTTGTAGCAGAGAGAGAGAGATAAAATATGAGAAAGAGTATGATGTAAGTGAAGAAAGAGGTTGCTCTGACAGTAGTGAGGAAGACAAGGAGAAGACAGAAGAGGAAGGAGAAATATGAATTGAATAAAAACTGATAGAAATAGAAACGATTGAAGTCTGGCCATTTGACTTTTATTATGTTGGCAGATAGGCATTTCCTTGATATAGAGATAAGATCATATTTGTCATCTTTGCCTTATACTAGGTGAAAAATATGCGTGCATGATATTGATCAAGTGAGTATGGTGGCCCACCAAGATGGTTTGTACATACGACTCTGACTGCTGTCAGCTGCAGATACGACAGTGACAAAAAAACCCAACTTAATATCCCTCCAGGCCTGGGAAAAATTAACTGTCAGAATAACAACAATGTTTCTATTTCTGTCTCCAAATATCTGTACACTGACAGGCTTGATATCAGTCTCGTCTTCACCGTTTCATTTCAAACTCCCAGTCATGATGTGAAGACAAAACTGTGGAGAATGTGTGACAGAACAACATCCCGATAGCTTTTAGTTAGCAATCTAGATATCTTATTACATATTCAATATGTCCCTCTAAGAGGGATAAATAAAGTATATTTCATTTCATTTCACATTGACCTCAGCAAAATATAACTTTTTGGCTCACTACAATACTTGTAGTTGTCTTGATTGATAGTGAACAACAGAATGACGTGACTTCATTGAAATTGGATGCAATGACAGAAAGAAAAACGTATTCAGGCAATACTGCACAATGACTATTATTATTTTGTTAAATGAAATTAGAACAAAATGAAATATGACTTTATTAGTCTCCAAGGGATATTATAATAATGTGGTAATTGATCTGATTAAATTAAATTAGTTTTCATTACTGTACACCCATTGTTCAGGTTTTTAAATATGTTTTCGGCAACTATTCAGGGTTTTTAACCAACATTTCAAGGAATTTGTATTACTCTGAATTTATTTACTTGGGTAGAAGAAAACCTGGTAATCTGCCTGGTTTGCATTATCACTGCACTGCAAAGTTCTGGAAAATTCTAATCAGAGTTATGACGTATTGGGAAGCGGTAAAAGAAACTGAACCACACCTCCAGTCCAATAAGTGGCAGTAAAAAGCAGCTGAAGGCAAATCAACAGCAAAGGTGCAATCAACAGCAACAAACACAAAGACTGGAAGTCGCACTGAATGTCATCCTCAGCTCATCCTCAGCTGGTTCAAAAGAACCAGGACCTTGTTTTCCGGCTACTTCTCACAGCTCCTATTTATGGGTCAGTTTTTTTCAATGATTAAAACCCAGAGTTAAGTTTATAGAAGTAAAATAAATATGTTAGCCGCTGTGTGGAAAGCTGCACATATGTTCCACCAATCCGAGTTCATCATCACACAATCCTGCACCTCCAGAATTCAGGGTAATCCGAGATGTCCTACCGCTTTTCTAGCAGCTTTTGTAAGGGAAAGTGTGGGGTTGAGGGAATGTTTTTTACTTGGGTAATGTCGGTGGAAATGGGCCAGGATTTTTTTTTTTTTAATCCTTGGTAAACGAAAAAAGTTCCTGCAGTCAAAATGGGGCTTATTATTTCATGATTAAAGCAATGTATTTGCTGCCACTTCTGTCTGTTCCATGCAGATATCATATCCAGACAATAATCAAAGGCAAACTGTAAGTTTGCGTAGTACAACACCCTGGCCACCCTGTTATTTGTGCATTTAAACAATGGATGAATTTTAGGACTTCTCTTAGGACTTTGTGCTTATATGACAGCACATCCAGAAACTTCAGAAACCAAACTTAAACAGTAAGGAACCAGTTTATATTACTTCATTTGGACCTGTCTGCAAAGGGAAACATTAACCATATTAAGAAAAGTAATAGAAGAATCTCTGAGTCGTAAATAAAGGGATTCCCTGCCAGCAGCTGAGTGTGCAGCAGTGCCATTTGACACATCAGAGTGACAGATGAGATAAAGAGAAACATGAGCTGGGTTCAGGGCATCAGCATCCATGGCAACAACTCTGAGAAGACAATAGAAAAATGGCTTCCCTGAGTCTCAAACATCCATCGAACTGAATGAATTCATCTGTGATGGACACCACACGGCAGCTGATTCACTATAGAATATTTCCTCACACATAGTTTCACCGAAAGATAGCAGACACACTGTGACCCATTTCTTGGAGTTTGTGATGTAATTGTTCCACATCCTGTTCTAAACTGTTGTCAATAAAGCATTTTGCCCCAGACCTGTGGGCTAAAAGTGCTATAAATAAACCTAGAACAGCTTGAAACAGAAGAAAATGCAGGAGGAACAGATGAGCTCAACACTGCTACATGTGTGACTGGTGGGGGAAAATTCACTATGACCTGGTTTTTCTTTAAGCTGTTTGTGTGATTTCATTTTTTTTAAACAAGCTCAGGTAGATGGAAATGAAAGATACAAATAGCAGAAAAACGAAACCAGTTTGATCAAACACAAAAACACACATGTACCTGGCTTTAACCGTTTGCCTTTAAGCGTTTAAACCATGCAAATGCGGTATATGGGTGCCTTTGAGATAACACCTTGAAATGAATGATATCTTGTGGCCTACTTTAAGAGAGATAAAGGATTGTTTTGCATTTCATAACTGGTAAAATATGGTGGCCAGGTAAAATGGAATTGAAGGGAGCAACTGTTATTTTTTCCAGAGTCACCTTGTCATGACCCTGGGCTAGTCATGCGTATGTTTGCACAAGTTTTTTGAACTTGAACAACTTTAAGGTTACTCTGTAAACAATAACTGTGGTGTTGCAGTGTTTCTACATTTTATCTATGTTCTCCTTTAAATTTTTTTACAGCAATAATTTAAGCTTGAAAAGGTGTTTTGGGGAGAGTATAATATTACTAGCCATTAATTATTATTATCTTGTTTTCAGTTAAGCAATATTTTCTAGAGCTTCTTTTTCCTGTAGAAGTAATTAAAAATGCAGTGGCATAAAAAAAAAGTCCTACTCTGGGTACAATACTCAACTGTACGTTGTGTATGTTTCCTGTCAGTTATTCGTATGTGAATTGGTGTGTTTTTGTTCGTGTCCAGGACAGGGGCTATTCATGTTGGCGATCGGATCTTGGCCATCAACAGTGTCAGTCTGAAAGGCAAGCCACTGAGCGAAGCCATCCACTTGCTGCAGATGGCTGGAGAGACAGTCACCCTTAAGATAAAAAAGCAGCTCGACAGTGAGTATGAAAAGACTTAGCTGTGCTTTAGCTGAGTGATATGAGTTATTACAACTTCAGATATCTTCATATTTACGGAGGTCATTTAAAGAAGACATATGCTTTTTTTTTGCAAGTTGACACAATTTCCTGAGATCGTAATGAAACGTATGCAATATGTATTGGTCAACAGACCACACGGGGCAGTAAGACAGCTCCCTTTTAAGCCAAGAATTTACAGCTTTGATTATAGCAGTCAGTTTTAAGGGTTGGAATGACCCGCTCTACATTTCTTCTCTGGAGGGCTTACCCGTTTACAGAGCAGCAGAAAAGCTTTGTGTGACCATCCAAATGTAAATTTGCATACAAATGACTCTAAACCACTGTTTCTCAAACTGGAGGTCACAAGATCATTTCAGGGGGTCGCCAGATAATTGTAAAAAATATATAGCCTACGTTTATCAAATACATTTAGGATTTGTATCAGAGCTGTCAAAATTAAACCATCAATGCAGAGAAATCTTAAACAAGCACCTTAGTTTTTTAACACATTACTGCATAAACACAAAAAGCTATAGTAGAAATCTGAATGTGGCAGCTTTCAGTGAGAGAAACTGATTTTGGGCATGTAGGTGCCTTGAAACAGTTGTGAACCGAATCTACTAAAAACCACTTTATCCTCCTTGTTTATGAAGATTCGGACAGTTGTTAAGCCCAATATTTAGAGGATGGACACAGGATGACCCATCTGATATATCGTACAATTAATCACTGTCATCACGGGTTGGGGGGGGGGGGCGAACACCAACGTATGTTGTTATCTTGGGGGTCATGGCTCAAAAAGTTTGAGAACTACTGCTCTAAACAACCCTTGAAACACCTTCTTAGAGAAAGTGTGCGGTACCTAGCCTCAAATGTACCTCGTGGTGAGTCTTGTGTTGACCTGGCTGAGGTTGTTCTAAATGTCTAAAGTAACATAACAGCCAGCCAACAAATAAACTATATGAAATCAGATATCTGCTTTATAAACGCTGGGCTTCACTCTCATTTCATTCCTCTCTGTTTCTTCTTTTTCATCTTTCATCTCTTTTTTTGTTGTAATTCACAAAAAAGCCATTTCAAGGCACTTTTAAAAGTTAAATAAAATGCATTATAATCTAGTTAAAATCCAATAAAAAACAAATCCATTGTATAATCCACAATCCAATTTTCAGTAAATGGGCTCACAAAAGCCTGTTCATGAAAAATATTTGTTTAGTTAAGGAAACCAACAGATAAAATCAAATATTCTTTTTAGATTCATCCCCCATCTTGAGCATATGCAGCAACAACCAACCTTTCGACAGAATTACCTCCAGCAGAACCAGACTCAGGAATGGCAGAGATCTGTCTCAATCAGTTTGGGTAGAGAGGACAGGAGTGAGGAGTTGACAAGCACCATAACACTAATCCAGGGAAGCCTGCCGAGAAAGAAAAAGATGTTTGGTTTAAGCTTGCTCCTATATGCAACAATCACCAATGTTTATCTCTGTAATGGTGGAACGTTGTTTCGTCAGCTTTGATCTAAAAAGACATCATTCGATGAGTACTGTGTTCTGGAGTGATGTGAGATTAGTTTTCTATTCTAAAAGTTCAACAAATAAGTTTAACATAGCTTTAGTTTTTTAATGACATACACTTTTCTCCAGATTAATAGATCCATAGACCCAGGAGTACAAAGGCTCATGGGAAACCATATTCAGCAGGAATTTCACCTTTTGTGAACGTAACGCTATTTACATTTAGACAATGTTGTTGGGATGTTTAGTTCCGTTTGATGTTGGAACCATGAGTGCAGAGGACAGTACAGGAAGTGACACCCTACCTCTAATCCATATGCTTCGTCATTGAGTGGTCGCTGGCAGCAGTATGTTCTACTTGTGTCTAGACTGTCAAACCTGAAGAAGAATCTGTGATTCAGTGAGAGTTAAAATGATACTGGATAAGAACTTAATAGCTGATCTTGAATAAACTAAATCCAATCACTTGGTACTAATCCAAGTAGATATTTTGATTTGGTTGAAATATTTTTTATTGTTCAGCGTGGTGTCATTGTCATGAAGAAAGAACGTTCCTTTTTGGATTAACAGACATGTCCTAGAATGCAACAGGGCATGCACTGTAGAGGTACAGAAATTTCCGGTTTTGGATTAGCGAAAGTGTCTAATAATAACAAATAACCTTTTGACTTTTAAATACAATTCAACTGCAATTCTTTCACAATTTTATTTCTTATTAATCTTAAACTGCCATGGCTGCTTCCACTGAAATCTAAGTTAGGATTTATTCTTTCTTGGAATCCCATGTTTGTTTCCATTTTCTCTTAAGTTTTTTGCGTGCCATGTCACATTATGCTTTGAACCCAGTGATTGCTTCATAGAAGGCTGATCATTTTGCAATAATGCTGCAAGATGGTCAGACAGATTTTCGAAAGGTGTCAAAATGTAGTCTTGGCTGGTCCACAGTCTTTAAACCAAAGGCTTGAAAAAGCTTATTGCTGATTCAAACTTATATTTTCCCCTTCAGATTTGGAGGAAAGGAAGGCAGCAGATATAGAGGACACGACAGAGAATGAGATCAGTGATCCCGATGAGGACGATCTGACAGACAGCCAACAGACCAATAAGCTATCAGAGCTTTACTCCACAACTATTCCCAGTGTGGACTCTGCCATGGAGTCATGGGATGGCTCCGGACTGGACGCAGGCTACGGAAGCCAGGGTAAGCCCTATAGTGAAAAGTCTGCATTGCTATGTACTATATAACATACATTCAGTGTGGGCTTTTACCAGAAACTGAATAATTGTGTTTTATTCATAGAAGAAAATGTACAACAGCTGGATAGAAGATGGCTTTATGTTTCTTTTTGGGGGGGTTTTTCTCCCCCTGCGCAGGAACATACAGTCATCAAGCAGCTGGTATTGCCCTTCATCCACATGAATGGCGTAGCGCCAAGCAGCAGCGTAGCACCACACCTCCCCCTGGAAGGCGGAAGAACTACCCATTCAGTGATGGAGGCTTCAGTGAGGATGACTGGGACAAACCGCCTGGGTAAAATACTGTTTTTATCTATATATAATATGTTCTTTGTGTTTCTGATAAAGAGTATTTTTTGTTTCTTTTAAGAGTATTTTTATTGCTATAAAACCTGTGGGGCACCAGCCCTCAAGGACTAGGATGAGGATGCCCGTTATTGTCCATCAAACTGAATATCAGCTCTGGACTGGCTTTTGATGATTAATTTAAAAAGGTTTATACACAGATCCCTCTTTGATAAGAGTTGACTAAACGAAATGTCTTATCAAGCACAGACGCATCTGACCAATCAGCAAAGTCATTACAACTAAAGAAAATTGTGTTGGTCCCTCAACATATTTTATCACCCGCTTATTCCTCTAAAAGCACTAGTGCATCCATCCATCCTGCACCATTGTGCATTTTTCATGAGTTTGACTGCACATTTTTTATATTTATAGCACTTGGCTTCCCATTTTGCCAACATGATTTCAACAATCAGTAGCATCCCTTGCTAAAAAGAGCTGTGTTTAATCATGTTCAAGAATGCCGTTAGTAAAGATTCTGTGGTTGCTTGAATGTAGCAAGATTAGACAGGACCCTCGCTGGTGGTGGAGGAGCTGAGTTGGCTGGAGCTTCTTAAACATGATGAGATGGTGGTGACTGGAAGGAGGAGGAGGGGGTTAAGCCTCATCTATGCTCCATGTTAAATAAGTATACAGACAGAACCTTCTGTATGTTTTTTACATCCTTTCTGGCGGTTTTTTCAGAGAGCTTGCACATCCAGATGAAGCAAATGGAACAATACTGCCAGAAAATGTGCAGAAATGTGGGTATACTGCTCAGTATAGCTCATGTGTGGCCACTAAAGAAGAGGCTGCAATGTATCTAATGGCCACACAGATCATTGCACTGGAGTTTAACACTACAATTAAAAAATTACAAGAATATAAGAGAGAAATACATTTTTTAATGGGGGACCCATTGCAAGGACCCACTCAAATCGCCACATGTGGGTCCCAGAGACTCACTACATTGAAAACCTACCAACATCACTGATGGTGATCTCCTCGACCAACGCCTTATTTGTTGTACTGCTGTTGAAACTGGCGTCAGAACTTGAAAGTGAAATGCATTACCCCCCTGTAGATGTATTGCTTAACAACCATACCAATGTAAAGCATACATGGGAGAGTGTTGGCAATGTTATTTAATATTGTAAACATTTGTAAACAGACGTACCAAATGTGTGTGTATATTGTAGTTTATTCTTCACCAGTAACACACATAAACTGATATTTACACATCTTAACAAATGTCCCTTCACTGTGACACCAGAAGTATTCAAATAGACCTTGTGGTTTCAAAGATATACTCATTCCATTATGAGTATGTAAGTTTCAAGCAGGGGCCTAAATATTGGCACAGGACTCGAAGGGTTAAAGAACATGGATCACACTGATGAGCAGGAGGAGAAAAAAGTGAAAACATTTGATTTCTTAGTGAACTTACATGAAAGCGTAATCCCTTTTTAGGAGATGTTTTCTGGACATCTCTATACAGCTCCTAATGGTTTCTGTTGTGATCACACAGATCTTTGGATCAGGAGGTGGAAGGGTGGTTGTCCACCAGTCTGAAAGTCAGTCTCCTGGTTCCTTATCAAAGTTTCTAGAGTTTCACATTTCTGTGTCGCAGTTGAGTCATAAAGTGAGATGAATTGAGGATCTGGAGTCATCTGTGTGTGTTTACAGCGATGAGTCAGAAGGCTAAACTATGTGAGCCTAGTAACATTCACAGAGATTATATAATACTGCAGGGGGAAGCGAGATATAGAGGAAGGATGGGGGGGGGGGTCTGCACAGTGAAAGTGAATTAATCTTGTCAGTTGGGGACATTCAGTGTTAAAAGATTACTCATGTTGGATTTAACCAGAACAAATAGCCTTGTCCCATACAGACATTGCTGTGTGATCTCATCGGCTTTATTGATGACGAGAGTAGTGCCTGTTCAGGGAGAGTGCAGCCAAGGTTATTTTCTGCAGTCAGAGTTTATAGATGTGGCTTGATAGCATTACATAAAGATGCAAGTACATGCTATGCTTTGCCAATGTTCTCTAACTGTTCACATGCAGGCAATCGGTTGTGGAGGAAATTCCGAAGGATGCGTAAAAGTTTTGTTAAAGTTTTGAATAGAGGACAGCTTTAATGATCTGCTTCCTGAGCGATATGAATGTAAGCGTTTCATGAGGTGAACCACTACTAAATGATGCAATGATTAAAGGAAAACTGAAAGTTGTTTAATACCTTTATAGAATTATATTTATGTGCTATTAGTAGGTTGAATGCTGATTGGCTAAAAGGCACCTAGAGCTGGGAGGGACCAACAAAAAATAGTTTCCTAACAAAAAGGAAATTAACCTCTTGAACCCCAAAGCCCCCGGTACCGGGGGCTGCGGGACTAAACATCCGGTTTCACACGTTGTAGCATCTCGTCAGTAATGTAAATATAGACATGTGTGGTATCCACAGAAAGCCCAGAATCTCAGCTAAAAGTACATATAAACCATGTGAACGACCACCAAACACAGCCATGACATTAAACAATTAAAAGAGAAGGTCAACAAAATCCGCAAAAATATGTCAACACCAATAATGGATCCCCGTGTCCACCCAACGGCCCACACACGGACATGTTACACCTCTACTGAAAGCACACGTCTCACAGATTTTAGCTACTTTTTTACAGTAAATCAAATGAAGTGATACTCTTTTTTCTGATGTGTACACAGTAGCTGAGATTATAGGACTACATCTACAAAAAACAAAACATTCAGTTTTGGGCCATTTGCTTCTGAATTTTCAGTCTCTTGAGGGGATTTTTTTCCCGCATCACAGAGTTTGAAGTAGATTAGTTAAACAGTTGAGAAAACTATGGCACCATCTGGTGACATAGATTAAAAAAATGACAACTCATGGCCATGCAATGGTATCTTGTAGCCACAACTTACTGGTAGTAATGCGTGGCCATGAATTAATTTTATTTAATGTGTCACCAGACGGGCTCCGGAAAACAACAAAACAGATTATTTGAATGCATCATAGATTTGCATCTTAGAAGTATAATATAATGAATGTTTAACTAAATTCCACAGAACACAATTATGGAAGTTTGGTCCAGGTAACTATTATGCTCATAAAAAACAACATGCTACACAAGCTGCTACTAAGAAGCAGATTCAGTGAGCTGTAAATAAAATACTTCAGTCAGTCTTCCTAGGTGGTATAAAATGTATTTATTCAATGATAAACACTGATGGAATTTCTCCTGTGTTTGTGTGACAGGTTCATTGGACAGCAACCTGATGGTATTCTGTTGGATCCAGACGACAGTTTCTGGTGTCAGGCACTGGAGGACCTGGAAACCTGTGGCCAGTCTGAGCTACTCAGAGAGATAGAGGTTTGTGATCTAAATCATAATGCAAATCTTGACCATCAAGATGAAACCAGGTTTCAACAGCCCATATAGAAAATGATGGCAGTGGGGTTTTTTTTATATTTCTGAAAAAATGACCAGTAGGTCCACAGATGCATTGAAAGAAGCCAATTGTATTTGCGGAAAAAAAAAGGCGAATTTAGATTTTACATACATGTTCAGAGGTTTTCTGTTTTGACATCTGGACTATAGATATAGTTTTTTTCTAAAACTGATGTTTTACTTCAAGTAACTCTCAGTATTGTTGACATTAGTTTGGGTAGAGGGTAAACTTAACTATGCACACACATACACATACTTATTTGCTTGTGCAGGCATCCATCATGACAGGCACAGCCATCAGTCTGGGTGTAGATGGTGTCAAACCTCCAACTGAGACCATACTGAGTCACAGCAGGATGAGCCCACTCAGGAGGAATTCTCTCCTTCATCAGGGGAATCTACTTCACCAGAGTGCACACCTCCATCAGGGTGTCCATCTGCACGAGGAAGTCCATCTACATGAAGATGCCCACCTCCTGCAAGGTCAGAGACTAATGTCACAGAACAAAGGGTGGCGGTTTCTCAAAGCACTAAAGTGATCGACAGAAATAAACTTGTTTCTAGATAAAATCTGTTAAATCTTGTGTGCCTATTCCACTCAGACGCCCACCTGCATGAGGAGGCCCGTTTCAACCAAGAGGCACACCTGCACCAGGGGTCCCACATCCACCAGGAAAACCAGTCCCCTCTTCTGCACCACGAGCCCAAACCCAAAGCTTCACTGAGAGTATCGGAGAGAACGTGGGAGTCTCGTCGGATCAAAGAAGAGATGCAGGGAATTCTATCCCCAACGCCTCTGGAGCTGCACAAAGTGAGTTCAAACCTCTTCTTAAAATTCTGTCATAATGCAGTTTCTGTTCTAGGATGGGACGTGCATTAAATACGAATATTAGTTGAAGAGATGGCTTTACAGTTAGAGCTTCATTCCTTACTAAAATCTGAGGAAATCTTGTGCATGCTTTAAGTTAGTGGGCTGATGTACATGGAATCCAGAGAATAAGAACTTTGTGACAAATGGAGTATTAAGTTATCAAAGTTTTTTTTGTATCAATGCAGTTGTGTGATAAAACATGAAATTGTCATGAAACTAAAGATTTCTTGGCTTTGTTTTTCCTTCATAACACAGTAGATGTCGCAAGTGTCTATATGTTGGCTGGCCCTTATGTTAGTCCTAAAGGTAGCCCCCTTGTTTTCAATGGTTAACGGTAAATGAAAACAAAAGTTAGAGCAATACTCCAACTGTTTATTTTTTTAAGTTTTTGTGACCTTAAACAGTTAGCTTTTGACTTATTTTGATGGCACACTGGCATTCATTATATACATTCCTGGAGCCATCATTGACCTGCAGCGTCCCGAGGCTTGGAAATTGGACTTTACAACTTTTTTTTTTTGTAGCCCAGAGTAGTAGCCAGCAGTAGCAATGCTGTGTGCTATGCACTCAGATGAAAGGCAGTCTGATCTAAAATGGTTCAGAATAAACCAAACTTCACCATATTAAAAAGGATTAGATCAAATTTTAATAGGTAAAATTTAATTTAGCCTCAATAAATAATAAGACCAGAAGCACATGATATAAAGGCCTCAAAGTTTTATAATGATTTAAATTTGATCTGAAAATCACTCTTCTAACCTTCAAGGCATTATGTAACACTGTACAGTACAGTAGTCCAATCATCCTTAAACAGGTAGCTTGTGGCTACATGTCTTTTTTTCTGATGAATATCTTCACATATGGGCCACTTCAAACCTGTACCAACCATAGGGAGGAGAAATTGATTATTTTGTCCCCAGGAAAAAATACATATTGTTTTACAAAGCCCAATTCCAATGAAGTTGGGACGTTGTGTTAAATGTAAATAAAAACAGAATACAATGATCTGCAAATCC
>JBBBVU010000003.1:9756876-9767878 GCA_037177055.1 Atherinosoma microstoma
GTGTGTGTGTGTGTGTGTGTGTGTGTGTGTGTGTGTGTGTGTGTGTGTGTGTGTGTGTGTGTGTGTGTGTGAGAATGGGACATGTAGGTTAACATTACCAGAAAAGCATTATACAAGTACAGTCCGGTTGCCCGGTTGCCCCCCGTTAAAATAAATGTCAGTATATTGGACAACTTATTACATAATCTCATGTATTGCATCATCAGTGTCACTAAGGCGCTTTTATATGCCCAGTAATTTATTTTTTTTTGTGCCTTTTTATATGGTTTGAATAAAAAAGCACACACACTGGGTATATGTCCATCGGGATTCCAATTGCCAAGTCAAAACTTGCTGGTAGCTGTGTTTTGAATTTTTTGTAATTATCGGCTATGTATGGTTTCAGAGTCAGTTTCGAATATTGAGAAACTACAGTAGCCAACTTCCCAGAAAACTTGAGGTAAATGTTAACTATGGTTTGTTAAACATTAGCCAAGTCTTGGTGTTGAATCTGCTCACCATTAGCTCTCCATTAGGTCATGAGTCAGCTCCTTCCAGTGGGAGAAGTCAACGTAAGCACTTGAACAAATTAATGTCCCATTTCATAAACAGATTTAAGCTTCCTAAATATCCTGAAACTAAAAACTGTTGCATATAAATATACAGTATAAAGCAAATATAACTGGAATACAAGTAAATTTTGACATTAGCCCTCTTACCAACAAATCAGAATCCAAAATCAATACTGTTTCATATTGTAAAGCTGGTTATAATGCATCCTCTTGCATTTGTAGAGGATTTTTGAGGATTAATGGTCTAAAAGCTTTACAATAGAATAAAATCTGCTGCAGTCAGTAATGAGATGAGTCATCTGATTTGCACAATTTACTGGTAGTGAAGCAACAGAACTACAATTCAAGGATGCAACCAAAACTATTCAGAGTTGATAGGAATTGATGTGGTTGAAGTCTGAAACATGTAGAATTAAAAGGTAAGTTGCCAACTATAGTATCTGATACAAACTGTATTCTGCACAGAAAACTACACAAAAGGAAGTTGTCATTCATGACCTGTAAGCAAAATTCAAGTAAAATCAGCCTCTGCATTGAGCTAACCTTTCTGCCCTAATTGTTCATTAACCAGCTATTGTTAAATGGCTAGATTCTAATGACTGGGCCCATTTATCATTACCGAACTTAGAATGAAATGATTAATCTTACATTTTGAGGTCAGCTAACACGCTGCTTTATGCCAAAGTAACCACAATTTAAGTTGTGCTCAGAAAGCCTGAAGCTAACCTACCACTTCAATAAATTGAATAATCAAGATAATAGTCATATTATCCTGTTTGTTAGGACATCAGTAATATCCATGTTGTGTCTGCCTGTCATGAACAGCCATCCACCTGTCAATTGAACCAGTTTTTTATCTTTTGACTTCCAGCCAGCTGCATCTGCAACTCTATATGCGGAAAATGATTTGAAACACACTATCTTTTTTTTTTGTTTGTTTTACTTCCAGCATAAAAGCTGCAACATGTGTATGTTTTCTGTGTTTAACATGTTTACATGATGATCCCTGATACGACTCCAGATTGGGCTGTTAATGGTACATGTGTTGATATTGTGTATTTTTTTCAAATTGTGTAAAGTTCTATTCTATGTAATATAATATTTTTATATGACGATATTACTCTTCCAAAACATGGAAAGAAAATAATAAAAATGTATAACTTAGTTGTCGTCATTTTTGTTTTTTCCTTTTTCTCATTTTCTATTAAAACAAGTGTACTGCTATACTTCTCTTTTTGAGAAGGGGAAAAGATTAAAACTAAGAAAAATAAAAAGTCTAATTTTATGTTGCGTGAGTGGATCATTATTGTTTTGTATTAAAACTACTTGTGAAATTAAAAATAACTTTATTAATTCCAGAGTGAAACTGCTGTTTTAGTGGGTTGTTGTTTTTTTTTAGTTTTAAAAGAAAACCATAATAATTAACATATAATGCCTTGTTCCAGAGATTAGCTGCTGACAGGAATGATCTCCTGCTTCTTTCCATCTTGCAGCGAACTTTACGAAACCTCTGTCTGAACACACGGTTTCCTCAGTGTGTTGTGTAGCGCAGTGGTTCCCCACCTGTTTTTCTTGAGGACCATCTTGATGCAACTACCAAAAAGCTGTGAACCTGACCCTGAATTATAACAATCCCACAGGCTCTGTACATTCAAAACCTCATGGACCGCTATGCTCTTTGAGGATCAATCTCTCTCGTACGCACACGCACACACACACACATGTAGTTATATTTTATTTGTATATGGGGTTTATTCTCCTTGACATGTTGCCGTTAAAAAACGATGTCCACTTTGGGGTTGGAAATAATGATAATATTCTACAAATCTTGAACATGTACTTGAAATCAGGCACTGGTTATCATCAGACAAATGGAAAGATAGGGATGGTTTTTCTATATCAGTGACTGTGACACGAGAGTGGAAGATGAATGCAATAGACTGCTCATGATCTCAATCATAGGATTTATATTTCAACAAGACTACACAAGAATGGCTTGAGCAAAAACTCAGTTCTCAGGGTTGTGGCTCTCCATAAAACTGTTGGCACAAAGCTGTAAATCTGTACACACACACACACACACACACACTCTCTCTCTTTTTACTAGATGAATAGAAGAAAAAAAATTATCTGGAGGATCCATGATGTGCACATAGTCTTCCCCTACACTAGTTTGTGTTAGGAAAGTCGTGTGCATGTTTTTTGTGCGCACACAGTGACCTGCCCAAGTATGGGGCTGAATCCAGAGAAGGATTTCAGAAACTATAGACAGAGTACTGGCGCTCTGATCCAACCACGTTGAGGTTGTGCCTGTACTAACCTGCACATTAGGTAGTGTAATCCCTAAATGTTTCTACTTTCTGACAAGTTGAGGCATCAAATAAATCTAAATAGTACATTTCCAGTAAAAAGAAAGGCTGACTCCTGCAGTCACAAATGCCTGAGTCACACCGAGCCATCTCCATCTCTCAAATTGTTTCCTGATGGCATCATTAGAAGTAACTTGAAGACTCTGTAGGCTAGATTTTCAGTAATTTGACCACAAGTGTGCAGTGCAGAGTTGAGTGAAGTGCAAAATGCTCTAAACAAAGTTAGCTTGACTCCATCTGCAGATGCTGGAGAGTTTGCTTGTGGACAAATGTGGTTATAAATGTAACAGTTTGTAAATATCTTCATCTGTCATTTGGTCCGTAATAAAAGAAAAGGTATTATGGTATTAATCTTTACTGCAGTCAAAGATTAGCATGTTTAAACATGGGGTTTGAAATACTAATATAAAAATGAGAATTTTCCTTTTTAGTAATGCAACACTTTCCAATGATTTAAAAAACATCTGT
The DNA here is from genome assembly GCA_037177055.1 of Atherinosoma microstoma. Classification (NCBI taxonomy): domain Eukaryota; kingdom Metazoa; phylum Chordata; class Actinopteri; order Atheriniformes; family Atherinidae; genus Atherinosoma; species Atherinosoma microstoma. Next base: position 9,760,265 of record JBBBVU010000003.1, read on the forward strand.
AGACCTTTTGAAACATTCTACATTTAATTTTCACTCTTTACCCCTTAAAATCCTTCAATTTTTGCCTAAAACAGGTTTTTATGGGTAAAACACGTTTTGGACACTATTTTACTGGACTACTTTTACTAGAAACTTACTGATGTAACGGGAAGGTTTTAGTTGCAGTATCATCTACGACTGGAGTACAGTATGGCTTCAAAGATAAGCTGCATTGGTGACTGGTCAGAAATAAGTGTTGACTGAATCTATGGTTATAACTTTAGCCTGGAATGGTATACATTATTCAAATCTCAAGAAACTTAGCTTTCCAATTGTGTATTACATGTGTTGATACTTAGAAGTTAGACTGAATAAAATACATATTTGTCACGTCCTGCACCAATGGGTTAAAACTAACTCTATATAGGAGATAATTAAATGTAATGATAACGTTTTTGGTTTGAAACACAAAGTTTTAACAGCATCAACTGCAGAAAAGAATGATGACTGCCCCAGAAGTTGTCCAGCAGAAAATATAAAACAAATTTTTGTCATTTGCTTTAACATGCAGTAGAAACAGTCAAAAATGTCCACATATTTTAAGTCATCCTGAGATGTTCTTCACTCCTTAGAAGATCTGTCTTCTAATGCAGTGGTTCCCAAACTGGGGGTCAGGACCCCCATTAGGGTCACAAGATCATTTCAGGGGGTCACCAGATCATTTTTGAAAAATATATAACCAACATTTATCAAAAAAAAAATTTAGATTTTTATCATGGCTGTCAAAATTAAACCATTAATGCAGAGATAAATATAAATTTAGTACCTTTAATTTTTTAACAATGCATAAATCCATATTAATCCTCCTTATTTATGAAGACTGACAGTTTTCAAGCTTTATATTTAGAGGATCCTGCAGGATGGCCCATCTGATAGTAATTATCGTTGCGGGAGAGGGGGTCACGAACACTAATGTGTGATATCTTGGGGGTTGTGGCTCGAAAAGTTTGGGAACCACTGTCCTAATGGATTTCTTCTTGCAAACATTCAATCATATGGCTACATTTGAGAGACGTAGGGGACCTTAACCACTACACCAAAGTGCTTAAATCTAATTTTATTCTTCAAAGCGTTAACTTTTAAACAGTCATTTTAAAAAGTTTTAAAGACAGAAAAAAACCAAATAATTTCCAATAAAAATTACCTCAGTACAGCATTGATTTAAACTGGTGTTTCTTTAAAATGCAAAGAAGCTTGTTTTGCTTGAATGTGTGTATATACACAGGAGGTGTTGTGCAGGAGGGCAGCATGCAAACATTTATGTGGAACATGTTTCCCTGTCTCGTTTTCAGATTGTGTGTACACGTGACCCCCCCCCCCAACCCTTCCACTTTACCAAACGGCACTGTACATTCAACCTCTGCTGATTTAATTATTCCCCCTGACTCCACTGTTATGTAACAAATCCAACACACTGAGCACACATATAAAATCACAGCAGTAACACATGTGGAAGTACTTTAAAACCCATTTCGCATGTTTATGCACATGTCATGTATGCACACGCATGCACGCAAATATAAGAAGTCAAACTTGAAACATGAAGCTTCATCTATGGAATGTATTTCAAACACATGACTGTTGCTGGTGGAAGTGATTTTTTTCACTTACACCAGCTGGGATGGAAAATTCCCAAAGTAAAAGGAAAAACGAAACCCACAAAAGACAAAAATATCCTTCAATGACTCACATTAAAAATCTGTAATTAACTGTCTATTTGAGTAAGTCTGATTTCAGGTTTGTCATATGTTGCAAAGCAAATGATTTAATATTAGTTTATGTGTTTAACAGAGAGAAAGTTCCAACCATGGGAGAGAGACAAGACTGGACACATACCAATGGCTGAGCCAGGAAATTTTCAGTGGGATGGCCAGAGATGGGGTGGCAAACATGTCTCACTAAGAAATACAGGGTTATTTAAGGCAACTTAACCATGCACCTCCACAATTTACAACAAAATTATTAAAGGCAACTAAATGAAAAGTACTTTATTTAGCCCCGAGGGAAATTTCAAACCACGCCCCTCTACAATATTTGGAAAGGTGATGGTGGTGAGAAAGATTAAATGATATTCAGTATCTATTTTTTTCCCTTATTGCAGAATAATAAAGAAGCTCACATCATACAAATTTACATCCTTTTACAGACAATTGTACTGAGTATTACTACTTTGCTGAGGGAAAATGTCCAGCTTAGCTTATGGTGATCAGAAGCATTATGAACTCATTCTCTGTACCATCATTGGGAATAAATAGACATTTTTTTACTTAGTATAGTCTGATCAAACCATGTATATAAAAATATAATACACACAATCTACAGAAGTGATTCTGGGGTCTCTTGGGGCTCTATAGGCAATATTTCACAGGGGGGCTCCTCCAACCAGCGTTCAAGGCTATTTACTGTGAAATGTTAAATTGATAACAATAACATGTTAATAATATCTTTATGGGCTTTGTTGCTGACGCATTAAAATTCCTCAAATCCAACTTTTGGATCTTCTTTGGGCAGCTACCACGATTTTTCTACCTCATTATTTTAATTTTTCATTTAATGAAATAGCGGCAATATAAATAGAATGGTTTGTTTATATATTGATTTTGTATACCACTACTTGGCCACGGGGATACCCCTTTGGCTGAATGGTCAGCATTCGTGACTCTTACCCTGGAGGCTGGGGTTCAAACCCTGCACAGGCCCTACTTCGTCCCTGCTACACCAACAATTAGTAGGTGAGAGGCAGGGTACAATGGTTCAATTACAAAATATTAAACTACATGCTGAGGCCTGTTTTTTGACTCTTTAGGATTACATTTAAAGCATAATACAGGATAAAAAATAAATGCAGTTTTCAGAAGCATAAAGCCAACTGCACACATGGAAAATACAATATAAACCCCACCTGTGCACAATGCACAGTAACTTCATGCATGAACATTACTATTATCTAAATTTCTTGCCTATAAATTCTAACTGAACATTCTTAGCTTGACAGTTTAGTTTAACTGTACACAGCTATAATTTGATAAGGATTATTGTCCAAGTTATCCGTTTTGTTTTTAAGCTTCATGACACAGAGGAACTCACCAGCAGGACAGACTGAGCTGCTAAATTAGATTCTGTATTATCTGCACTACTTACTACTGTCTTGGTCACTTTTTTGCTCAGCTGACTTTTGTTCTGTGCATCATTCGTTCTTTTTATATTCAACTAAAAATTGCAATTCAAAATATAATCTGCTAGTTTTTCATTATTTAAAAAAAAAATCTCAATCAAAAAACTAGAATCAGGCTGTTTCTGCAGGTTTGATTTGAAATTAAGATTAGAAAAAGTGAAACTAAAAAAAACGACACACGGACAGAAATTGATTTTAATATTTAATTTGTCGGCTTTTTGTGACCCGGAAGTTGCTGCAGATTCCCTTGCTGATAAACGCAAGATGCTACACCAAGCTGAGAGGTGGGGGTGGAGCCCCTTTTGGGAGCTCTGCTCCAGTCGACCATTGTTATTGCAATTATCTGAAGACAACTGAAGTGTCTGGAAGCACGATTACCTTGCAAGACTTGTTCCATGTGAAAACAACAACAACAAAAAAAAACAAAGAGTAGTGATGGGTGTGAAGTTGTGCTTGGGGTGGCGAATAGGGATTCAGTAGAGGGTTGCCACGGCCACCCCTGGCCACCCCTGGCCACCCCTGGCCACCCCCACCCTTGTACCGTTGCATATCACTCCAAACCCAACAAATCTAAAGTGCTGTTACTTGTGTATTCTCGTCCAAGAAAACTGATCACATTTCACTTGGAAATCTGTCTAAATTTGTGAACCCTCTTAATCTCTAAACAGACCACTGTAGCATACCAAAAGGGTAAAGTTGGATTTGATTAATTTAATGCATCAGCAAAACAGAACCACAGAGATTCTTATTTTGCTCAATAGGTGGATGTTGTTTGCCTCCAGTGTCTTGCTTTTGACTTCATTCTATTAAATAAAAAAAACCTTTTTAAATTTAGCCTACTTAGAAGCTATCCTTCCTTCACCTGTCAGAACATACTGATTGTAAACCCTCATTTGGTTTGTAGTTGTTTGTTGTGTTGTTATGTTCTCATTGGGTGATAGTTCAGGTGCTTATCATGTCAGGCATTGTAGCAACATTCATCTCTTAACTGAACAGCTAAAAGAAGGGAGTACCTGCAGCTGTCTGGAGGGAGTCCCCGGTGCTATAGATGGCTGCCAGATTAGAATTCAGAGATCACACAGGGAGGAGACAACATGTAATGCTATTCTTCCTTCTCTGTTCTTCTTCAGGGCATTGTTAATGAACGTGGCCGCTTTATTGACATCTTTGCTGGACCACCTGCTAGAGTGCATGATGCCAGAATGCTGAGGGCACCTACCTTCTTTTCTCAATGGGAAGACAACATGGGGGGTGGGTGGGTTCAAATAGCTGGGACAGAGTGCCTTAATTGGCCAGGCTTTTCTTTTCATCATCATGCCTAAATGTAATAATGTGGCTAGGGATGGGCATAATTAATCAATTCAATTTATAAAGCACTTTTCATACAGATAACACAACATGCTTTACAGAAAAACATTCAATTCTAAAACCACCCACCAAATCATACTCTCATTCATGTACACTCATGCGCACACACAACATGCATTCAAGCCCCCCACCTTTCTGTCTCTTCAACTGAACATATATTAAAAAGAAATCTGGATTCACACTGCAGTGAGGAAACAATATTTTGGGGATCCATTCACACCGAGAGCCAGCCCACCCAAGACCACAGCAAACGTTTGTTACATACTGTAACCCCAGATTCTATGAGTATAGGCACAGCCCTTTAAGGCTATCGCTAGTGGGTTTATCCCTTGGGCGATAGCCTTAAAGGGCGAAGCCTATACGAAATAGATCCACCCAGATCAAGAGAGGTAGAGGTCCACACCACAACCATAGGAATGCAGTACTGAAGTTGTATGTGAGTGCATATTTTACAGTGTAACCATTGAATGAATCCCATTTAACTGCCACAAGAGTTGTTCATCTTGTAGTAAAGATCTAAATGAGGAAACACACTGGGTTTTTCTACTTTCACTGCATTTTAATATAGCTTATAAATACAAAATTTTGATAATGATTAATCAAAAATCGATCATTACTTTTTTCTGATGATCGATTAAGACAATTTAATCGTAGGCCCATCCCTAAATCGGGCACTCACTGAACAAGACCTCCACACAAATGCTCAAATCCGCCAGGGGAGGGTCGTGGTCAAACAAGCATTTAAAGGAACGATGGGCAAGTGGAGGCGACTGCTTTTAAATACAAGACATTTGATGCACCATCTTACCACAAATGTGTCACCAGGTAAGAGCAGCCCAGAAACAAATAGATAAAAAAAAACTGCATGCAGATAAATTCAGTTTCTTTAGGCAACAACTTTAATATAAACATGGCCAGGTTCTATGTATTACTTCACAAAATTTCACATCATTTACCTTACCTCAGATTTTACCTTATAACTTTTGGTCATCTTTTAAACTTTTTTTTGTCAGAGATTAGCCAGTCAGACAGCATTTAAATCCCCCTGCTTACATCATGTATAATATGATGTATTATACATGATTTTATACATCAATATTCTTCCTTTTGGTACAATTTTGATTATACTTGTTGTAACATTAACAAACTTTGAATATGTCTTATAAAATATAACAAGCCGTCTACTAAGATAATTATAACTAGTTGCCTTCCACGTAAAAATCCCATTTAGAAACAACAGCAGCAAAACAAGTTGGAAACAATCAAAAAATATTTTTGCATCAAGATAAATAAAACTGCTTATATTGTATCTACATCTCACGCCAAATTACTGCAATCCTGGTATCAAAGCTGCCTGCATTTGATGCCACATTTCTCTGCAGTCCACTTCCTGTCTCTTTCTATTTCTGACTGGAGCAAAAGGCTATGGAAACATGAAACACTGATCTTAAAAACACAGACTCATCTTTGCTTTGTGTGAATGCCAACAAAGATGAGATGGAGAGAGAAATTCTCAACAGAAAAATCTATTCCTGGACCTGGCGGGCTGTAAATGGAAAGTAAGAGTGGGCTTTATTTAAAAGCTCAGCAAAACAACAGCATTGCCTTTAATGTTCCTCAACAGCATGTTCATTCAACACCGTGATTATGTTGGATCACATGAAAGAAATGACCATTACAGCCATGGTTATATTTGTGCACGTCATTCGTGGTAAAAACAATCAGGACAAAATAAGGACTCCAGATCTGTGACTGGAGTCAAACTGCAGCAAAAGAACTTTCATTTATTAGTGACTGCTTTGCAGTATAAACATACACTTTGATTTACCACTCATATATGTACTTTCAAGGGAATAGTTGATTGATTTTGGGAAAAAAAGAAAAGAAAACCTCATGTAACCGCCGCTATTAAGGGAAAATTACAGTCTGGGAAAATTAGCAGTGTTCAGTACCCAGCCTCTATTAATCACCAGCATGTCAGAGCCTTTACCCCTTGCTGTGAAACGGATGTTCGGGTCAAAATATTCCATGAACTGAAGCTGCTTCGAGTATAGAGTTTTTCTTCAGGTTTTCTACTTTCCCATTTTTTCTTTTGTGGTTTGGAGCTCAGCTACTGAAGTGTTTTGGTCTGCTTTTTCGGGGGGGGGGTAATCACAGGCTGGATTGATTTAAAGCTGACAACAAGCTCTAAGTTTGGCTAAATACATTATCGAAGAGAAAAATACTAACCCCAGCTTCCAGCTTCAAAAAGATCTTCTCATCAGATTATTTAATGCATAACAAGGTTGATGTAACAACAAAGGCTGAGTTGTTTGGAAGCAGTGAAAAGCAGCAGCTCATCCAAGGCTGCAACAAAGGAAACAATCAGCAACCAGGAACCACCTGGGCAATCATTCAAACCGACCAATTGTAGGACTTCACCTGCAGCTCAGTCCTCAACAACAGGTTAGCAGGTTACCTTAAAAAAAAACATGCTTTCTTTCGGGGGCAGCTTGTTATGGAATAATTTACCACCTTTAGACCAACCTGATTTAGACAGAGGAAGCTCCAGTTTGTCTGTGTTCAAGAGAAACCTGAAAACTTTTTGTTTAGGAACAATCAGGTGTGTAATTTGTAACCATACAATTAATGCACCATAATCTACACTTTATATTTTTTATTACTTATTTTATTGACTGGTGAAATGCATTTTATGATGGGGAATGTGCAATAATGGGGATTAAATGCATATGATGTAATTTTATGCATTCATGTTGTGCTTTTTTAAGACTATTGTTGTAGATTAAATCAACTAGCCAAGGGACAACAGGTGGCAATTAGCCAATGGCTTAAATCTTATACATCAGTGTTCATTAATGTGCACTGTCCCCATTTTGATCAATAAAATAAACAGGTTAACAGCAGAAGGGAGCAGATCAAAGTGACAAGTTAAATAATTGTGTAATGGTGTATGACCATTGGCTTCCTGTTAAATCCAGGATAGAGTTCAAAATCCTTCTCCTCACATATAAAGCTCTCCACAACCAAGCTCC
>JBBBVU010000003.1:9774349-9791579 GCA_037177055.1 Atherinosoma microstoma
ATGGAAACGCACCTTGTGAAGCGCCCTGAGATGACATTGTCGTGAATTGGCGCTATACAAATAAAGATGAATTGAATTGACCAATAAATTGTTTCAAAGAATAACTTAAATGTAACAACAAATAAATTTGAGGATACAAATTAAGAGGTCAGTGTTATTGAGAGTAAAGGCATTATTAAAATTTAGATTTAGGCTGCAAGTATTCTATTATTTTTGAACCACCTCGAACCAGAACCTACAGTTTATCCAAATGACAAATATGTAGTCAGTATGATGATGCATCCAGTTCCTGCTTCAAGGCTCAGCCGGGGCCTTTCTGTGTGGAATTTGCATGCTGTCCTGCATGGTTGTTCTTCAGGTTTATTGGTTTCCGCCCAGTCAGGTTCACTTTGGATTATGTGCATGCATGGTTGCCTGTTTTTTTTGGTTTTTTTTATAAAAAGGATTTATGTAACTTTTCTCCCAATTACAAATGGGGCACACTCCAGTCTCTTGATCCCTTAGCAGTATGAAGCGGTTAGAAAACAGATGTAGGACAAATATCATCCGATTCAGATTTAAAACAAACCTGTTATTGCAATAAGGACATTTTCAAGCCATTCATTGCTTTCACATATTAAAGGTAAACCAGAAGCAGTGAAAGTGCAGGAATTCAACCTCCTGCATTGGCTTGAATACCTCAAATCTTGTATTACAGACTTTGAGGGATTATAGGTCATTATGCTGTCATGGTGATTTTGGCACAAAAGTCCCATGAGTTGGGAAATGATTCTGTGTAAAAGTACTTTTTCAGACAAAAATGAAACAAAACCTACGTTTTCTGAAGACAAATTCTTTATTAAGAAATAAAAAAAAGAAAAGTTTTACACATTAGTGAAACCTGCTAAAACATTTTTTTCTAGGTTACAAGTAGGCGATACAAATAAAAAATTAAAACCTTTCAAATTCTTTTAAAAATGTTTTTTTTTTCTTCTGCAAGAAGAAAAAAAAAAAAAAAACATTTTACCCATGTACATTCTCCAAAAGGAAGGGCTAGTATACATTGTAATGAAAAGACAAGAGGCGTCGTCATTGGAGACCACGAGTTTGGTGGTGGAGGATCAGGGGAGGGCAAGCAGGACTCAGTTTCCATGTCACCTCCTCAAAGAGATCAAATTCTTTACCTGATTGTAATAATTTGCATTGAAAGATCTTAAAAGTCACTGATTTTTTTAGTTGTTTGGTTACATCACAGTTGCATTACAGATGTTCCCAAGAAACATAGCTTAGCAAGAAAAGAAGGGCATGATTCAACATTGATACTTGTTGAATCACCTTCACCCATTTGTTGGTCTAATACTGCATCTACATGATAGAAACTGACTCCAATTCTGAATCCTGCATATAAGCTGGTGTTTTCATTATTAAAATTTGGCCAAAGCAAAAATGGAAAACAGGCTCTCTGTTCCTGTTTAAGATGGTTCAGTTTCTTTAATAATGCACCGGAGTTTGGAGAGTGATTTCAACAAATGTCTTTATAAGCAGGATGCAGAAGTTGCAGAGAAGATATGTCCATTTTCCTTACACAAAAAAAAAAAAAAAAAAGAGGAAATAAAAACTAAAAAAAAAAGCCCACATCTGATGTGATGTATGGTCTTTTGAATTTACTGCTTTTGCAGAGGGGCAGCTTTCCCAAAAGCACCCACAACTATTATTTTCATTATTCCATAGTATTTATTCCATGACAACAATCAAATTAGACCTAACGAACTTAAAATTGAAAATCTCAGTTTTTGAGGTTAGAGCTTTGGTTTTAATGTTTTTGGTAAGCTGCCTGATCTTTATCTAATTTTTTTTTTTTTAGCACAGCAGTGCTGACATGTAAATAGGTAGGTAGAAAACTGTGGGCTTTGTGGCAGTGTTACTGTGTCACAAAAAAAAAAAAAGTATTTTGCTTCAGTTTGACGAAGTTTAATAATCAATTAATTCTTTGTGCATTTCAAATCACACAATCTTTGACAGAACAGTGGTTTAGTTTGGTTTCCACATAACAGACCATTTTGAGGTGGGTTTTAATGAACTGGACCCTGAAACATTCAGTCTTCAAGAATTTACAGGTTTGTTTCTTCAAATCATCTTTGAAAGACCGAATGAAAAATGAACGATTTTTTTTTGTTGTTTTTACAACATATTGCATGAAACAGATATTTTTTTGTGTTTAATTTTTTACATCAATCTAATGACAGAGGCTTCAAATACACTGTTTGGAATACAAAAGGCAAATGTGATGGACATACAATTAAAAGTACACCCCCCCCAAAAAAAAATAAAAAATATCCCCCCAAAACTGCTGAACTTAAAGCAAGATCAATAAAGATAAAAAGAAACACATTTCTTTTTATTAAAGCTAAAAAATAAATCTTCAGAAACTTTTACATCCACCCGCAGGTGACGTTCACATTTTAACATTCGGCTGTAAAAACTTGTGCATCGCTAATGCTTCGCTTCTCTTGCAAATTCATTATCTCTGAGAAAAATCGGTTAGCTTAGGTCAACAGAAGGTTTACGTACGCTAACTGACAGGAGGAGTGTAAGAAGGCAGAGGGGCTGGTACATACTGTAAATACACACCGAGAGGCAGAATAAAACCAATAAATGACTGCATTAGTTATCTCTGATCCATGTTTTCCTACTAAAAGAAGGATCTTTGCACTAGAAAAGTTTTAAAGATTACGCTCTTTGATTTTTGTCTTTTCCTCAGTGATGCTACTAACAACTTTTCTTTAAAAACAAAAATTGCATTATCTGCACTTTTTAAAAAAAGATAAGTTGTGTTTGTGTCTTTAAAATGAGAAACACCCGTAACGAATCAGAAATTTAGAACTGTCCCAGAGACAGAATTATGAAAAAAGTTTACCTTTTTGAAGTTTACATCTTTTACCTTCGTGCAAAGACCCTTCAGAGGAACTAAGAACCAAATCTGTACAAAAGTTAACCAATAAAATGAAGCTTTGTATCTGCGTTTAAACGGCAGCTTAGCTGTACAAAGACGACTTGTATAGGAAAAGTTGTATGAAAATATATGTCTGACAGGGATTTGGTTTCTCAAATCCCTTTTAATGATATCAACTACTTTATTCTATTCGAAGAAATGAAACATAAAAATGATCGAAGCTGAAATGCGAAATGAGGTCCTGGTCTCAGTGTCACTCGCGAGGAGAAGTGGTTGGTCAAATTCCTGCAAATTGTGTGTACTCCATAACTGAATGGATGAATCCTGATCTATTTGAATGTGTTTTGACAGTACACCATTATTTACAGAAGAGATCTCCGAGTACCCTGATTTTATCAGTGCAAGTTCTTTTTTCTTTTACTTTTTGGCCTCATTTGATATGACATGAAATCCAGATTATATGAACTAAGTGCAAAAAACCAACAATCTCAGAATGACTCTTTGTATTTTTGCCTTTGACTGTGAACAAACCTTGTCCATTCTGTGGTGAACTAACCCAATGGTTTTTTCACACTGGACTAAAACATCAGTTCTGTCTTTGTTGTCCATAGCTTAGTCAAATTTCTTTGGACACTGAGTTAATGCAGCTTTGCAGCAGTAAAAAGCAGCGCAGGGAAGGTCCTGAGCGGATGGTCGCTGGTGAAACTACACATGGAAACCCCTTATTACAGACACATTGAAATGATTACAACAACCTCTTGCATAATCTGCTCTCAGTTGTTAACCGTTCACATCATCAGTATTATGGCCCCTTGTTACTGTTATGAATGTAATGTAGTTTTGTCACGCTTGCTAAAAAAAATAAAACAAACCCAAAAAAAAACTACTCAGCCAAAGATGGGACTGCAGTAACACGTCGCAGGGTACATTTTCACACCACTTCAACGATTAACAGAGCCTGGATGCTACATCATGTCTATCTCCCAACTGATGTGGATATTTCATAGTTCGTTTCAAAATGTATGATATGTCCAATCCAAAGAGTACAGATCGGGAAAAAGGACAGCTTATACTTTGCATAACATTTACTTCTGCTTTGTTTTTCTTTGGTTTTAGATGGGTTTAATTTGAACTTTTGCAAATAATTTATTTACTGAGAGTCAATTCCTCTGTCCAATTCTACATGCTGATACAGTTTCTGAATCTGCAGCTGCTCATTTGAGCAGTTATTTAAAATTAAGCTCTTTTTATGTGCAAATTTTAAAAAAAGAGGACAGGCAACATGATAACTTGTGGAAAGGAACAAACTCTGTCAGTCCCTGACTGATGTTTCTGCAGCCAGCTGCCACATTTCACAGTGTCTGGAAAGCAGTCTAACACTCAGATGAGTGGACAGTTAGTGACATGATAGTTGGCAGCTGGCTCGAGTACCCTGTTTGGCTGAATTTGTCCAAATTATTTTATTTACAGAAGAGGAAAAGCTATAAACTCCCCAACACCTCCATGGAGCCATTGTAGAATCCCATTTTTTGGCTGTACATCAAACTGTTAATTGAAGAATTGACCCACACCCCTTTAAGAGAATATCCGGAAGAAATAAAAATCAGCTGTATCGTTTGTTTGAGTGATGCCGATGATAACAACCGTCGGACCAAGAATGGAAAAAATGCACAATGGAGGCTGGACTACAATGGCTGCCACTGTAAATGTGTGATTTGTATAATAGCTTAGTATTTTCACCAGATGAAAGAAGTGTTCCTTCTTCTATGTAAAACTACAGCAATTCAACAGTGATACCAATAACAATAATAAAAAATTCAAACACCGACAGAGGAAAAAAGAAACTAATAATAATAATAATAATAATAATGTGACTTCCTCTGCGGGGAAAAAAAAAAAATTCAATCCAAAACTTTAAGCCAAGAGTGCCTAGTGCAGTCACGAATGTACTGTAAACTGGTCTAGGACAGAGAAAGATAGATAAAGAGATAGATATAGATAGACTGATAGCTACTACTGTACAGTACGCCACAGACAACACACTCAAGGGTTCAATCTCCACACTTCAAATCCTTTCAGATACCTCTCTCTTTGTGCAGGATCAGGTCTCCCCGACATCGTCTCAGTGCTAGTTTTCTCTGACCAGATTTAAGAGTAGAGATGGGAATATTTTGAGCTAAGGTGCATTCAGGAACCAGGATTCTGGTTAGAGGATCTACTGTCGAGACGTAATACATTTTGTAAATTTTCAGCATCATCATTGTTACCAATCTGGCTGATTAATGATAGTCAGGGGACGAAAAGTTGGCAGTGACGAGCATTTATCTCTGGTAGCTGCAGGATTGTAAATTTCAAGTTTCACCTTGTCCATCAGCCTAACACCAGAGTAACATTTGGCCAGATTAATATCAATGTGCAGGACAAGAGATTTGCATCATGGGTAAATGTTTCAAGTTACTGCCAGGCATTTCATTTGGTCAGATCTCACGTAAAACGTATATTTTAGTGCGGCCGAGATAACACTTTGGAATTTTAGATAAACGGGGACATAGTGAAAGTAAAAGCTAATGCTGCTTTTAGTGCCAGAGTTGTCTCTCAACAGTCCCTCTACTGAGCTCAGTCGAGCAGAAAAAAGCCAAAGCTGAACCCTATGGCACATGCCCTCGGGTAGATGCACCCTCTTCAAAATGCATTTCCAAAAACCTAGAAAAAAACTGTTTTATTCCAAGACTTGGATCAGTTTTTTTTCTCTACATAAAAACAATGAATCCTCATATGAAAAAGTAGCTGGTGGAACAACAGACATCGGCCAGCATATAACCAGGGGGCCCGATGCCAATTTACCGCACTGAGGGACAAGAAGTCACGTGAAAATTATAAATAGGAAAATAAAAACAGTTTGCAAATTATTCAGAAATAGATTTGAAATGTGATCGCTGCCCTCTTCAGAGAACCACCAACAGCAAACTACCTCTGAAGTATTCCTAAAAGATTTGAAATGTGAACTTTTTTTTTTTTTCCTTAAAACCCTTATCAGTCCACCAGAGACACAGACAGACAGACATAAAGCTAACTAGCTTTAGAAGCATTTTAGAGGACAGGAGAGGAGAGGAGAGCGATCTCATGGAGAGCCTCCGCCTCATTCCTTTACATCATGGTTTCTACGATGGTGTGGGTGGGAGCTTTCATCAGAAGACCCTTGTTCCCGTTGGGGTCCAGCGGGTAGGCAAGATCCTTAGGGCCACGGTGGTCCGCGGGGCGGGAGCTGGCACCACCACGAACTGGAGCAGCCACCGCCTTAATCCTCTGAGGGGGTGGAGGGGATTGAAGTAGTTTGAGAAAAAGGTAAATGAATGGTGAAGGGAGGAGGGAATAATGGAAAAAAGTAAAGAGGTGTGGAAGGACCAATAAATCAGAGAAAAGAGAGATAAATAAAACAGAATTAGAACCAGATGCTGGCTGAACAACTAGATAAAAAAAACCAACCACAAGGAAACTGAAAACATTCGTTTTCCAGCCTTTAAACAAGACCAATTAACTGGACAGTCTCAGAGTGAAACGTCTCCACCCACCTCAATGAGTGGCCCATCAGATCGGATGATCTTAATGACAACCACCATGGGGATGCAGATCATGGAGGCCAAGGCCAGAGTCCAGCCAATTCCAACGGCCCAATCAGGATACTGATACACCTTGTTGTACGTCAATGGCTTGTATTTGACCAACGAGAAGATAAAGCAGCCCTGCCATGGAAGAGGAACATGTTCAAACCCAAATTCACATTTCACTTATTTTTTCTGCTTGTTTTATCAAGACTCTGAAGAAAATACATCTTTATTGCCTAAAAAAGGGGTTTTAATTCAAATAGGACATTTTTGGCTTTTTTGGTACGTAAGAAAGGCCTTACCATGCACAGTAAAGGAGTGATAACAGTCCAGCTCCATTTCATCCAAGGATTTGGTCTGTAGCCTATCATGTCCTCAATCGCATCATAAAAATTATCAACGCCTGTGAAGACAACAAAAACCAAAGCTGCTCAGTGGCAGAATATATCTGCGATACTTCACAGCACTGAAAAGAAAAAACTGATCGTTTGTGTTGCTCTGTGAAGAATTCTGTGTCTTACATGACCAACAGTGTTGTTTTTGGCAGCCATTTGAGTTTTAGTCTTAGTCTTTTTGACAAAAATACATATTAGTTTTGGTCACATTTAGTCATTTCAATATGAGACAGTTTTAATCGACAAAAACTCAAAAAGGTTTAAGTCTAGTTTTTGTCAGTAGTAGGATTAAAAAAACAGGAAAAAACAATGTATTGGTCTATTAACAATTGAAATTTGAACATTCAATAACTGAAATAAAATCATGAAGCTTCGCTGGTCCCTGACTTTCCTTAGAATTATTTTTTTATAAAAATTCACATAGTTTTAACTTCTAGTAGCCCATGTAAAGAACAGAGAAAAGTGATCATTTTTGTCTATTTTTTGCAGCCATGGGTTTTGGCCGCTTCTGCTGTTCTATTTTTAGTTTCCCCGACGTTCTCAGATCATGTGGAACGGGTTGTGCTGATGCTGCAGCAGCAAGAGACAATAGGCTATGCGCTGCAACTTCTAAATAGTTTTTAACTGCATAGTAAATAGTGCAGATGGTCACCATGACAGTATAAATATCCTTGCCTTTATATAACATAAGTTTTGCCATGTTATCTGGGTGTTCCCCGTCACTTCGGGCTGTGCAAATATAAGTTCAGATCTAGTTCGTTTCGGTGGTAAACAAGGCTACAGTTGCTATTTTAGCTTATTTCCTTTTGTAAAGCAATATTTGATTATAATTAATATTATTTTAGCTGTAAATGGGCCGCTGCTACGAAGCTGACATACAAAGTCCAATAAAGAAAATCAACAAATGACTCATGGGTTGTTTCCATCACACAGTATGGAATGCTTCAACTTAGCAGAACTCTTCTCTGCTTCAATTTCCAAATTTTGGATGATCAAATGGATGCTCCTGCACCCAGACTGGTTAAGCAGGTTATTTAGCTTGTTTCATTTTGGTCATTCTTTTGTTCAGCAGACAGTTTAGGGGTCAGTTTTTGTTTTGTTTTTCTTCTGAGATGCTAAAGCATGGAAGCTCAAATGTGATAGGTTCCATGAAAACAGGTTCAGAACTGCTGGAATATGCCATTTCGCACAAAATGAAAAATTCATGATTTATTTAGTGCATCAGGCTTTAAAAACAATTTCACAGAAGAAAGTTTGTCATGTATACGCTAATGCAGATGTAGTTGCTCATACCCATAGGTAATTATTCTATCTGACCAATCAGTGTTCCTATGTCAGTGTAAAGTTCTTCAGCTTCGGTCCTTGAAGGGCCACTGCCTTGCAGGTTTTAGTCGTTTCATTGTTTCAAAACACCCAATTCAAATGGAACGGATCTTTTCGACACCTTGTTCTTAGGTTCTGCACAAGCCTGTTACCGAGCCATTAACATGAGCCAGATGAGTGCGAGCAGGGCAACAACCAAAATCTGCAGGACAGTGGCAGCTCAGTTAGATGGTACAACAAAGGAAGTAGTACCGCACCATGTAGTGGAAAAACACAAAGATTTCAGCTAATGTGCAGTGGAAACTGAAGTAAATACATTTAGAAGAACAAAAGCTTTTATTTATATGCATCTCTGGGATTGAGTACTCACCATAAACCCAGGCAACAGCTATACATTCAAAGAATGCCACCCACAGAAGGCACACACCGCTAGCTGCATAGTAGTCGAACAGCTGGAAAACATACATGCCACCCTGCAGAAACACACATACACAGGCAGTTAGGCCTCCAAACTTCTGTTTCAGGTGATTTTACCTTTGACATCAAAACCAGTGCATCTGTATTTTTCTGGATTTCAGTGTTTACAACTGTGCTGCAGTTAAGAGATGATAAATAATTTAAAAAGTTACAGCTTTAGGGGGGAAAAAAAGGTCATGGTCAAGTTTATGTATATTAGTTCATTTAACAACATATAGATCTGCAGTCTAATTGTATAAAAACTAACAAAATAAGAATAAATGTAAGGTTAAAAAAAATATGACAGATACATAGTAAGATAAAATGGCATCTAAAAAAAACACAAGCAGAAGATTAAAACAAATAAAAGTCTCAAGCTATAAAAGTCACACAGTTGTAGTAAAAGCCTTTTAAAATGATTCAAAATGCTAAATTGACTGTGGACATGTGCTATGATGGGGCAGAGCCTTCCAAAAAGAGTGCAGCTGACATGTTCGCACATCAGGAGCCGACTTTGTGCCTGTGCACTACATGCCCTTTTGTCCTCACGAGACCGATGTGAAGTCCAATCATGGGAATTTGAAAGTTGAATCAGGCCACAGCAGCCATAAAAAGATGTTGTCATGGGAGCGAAAGAGAGAGAGGAGAAAGAGAGGGAGGCTGGGCAGTCAGATGGTTGCATGTTGTGTGAGAAGGGATTGGAAAGGTGAAGAGGGAAAGTGGGGATGAAGAAAAACAGGGACAGGGATTGAGGATAAAAGTCATCTTTTGGGATATTTTATGGGACTAAAAGAAAGAAATTTGAGGAAATGAATGATCAGAAACTATTTACAGTCAAAGGTCTGTTTTGCTTCTTTGAATTGTTAACTGGTTTACCCTAGTTTGAAGGAATCTGGGTATCAAACGCAAATAACCATTTTAAGAGAACATCATGAAAGATGTATTAGATCAATATTCCTCACTGAAACACTGTCAGATCAGAATGAGCCTAACCAGCTCAACCAGAAAAATCAAGAATCAACAACGTATCCCTTTGATCTTTCTCCATGTTTGAACCATTTGGGTGAAAGGTGACCTGGTGGAGGGGTATAAAACAAGGCAGTTGCAAAACAAAACTGGTCTGTGGCTCACACCATTGAGGATTGTTGACCATCTTTCAGAAATCTTCAACAGGGCTCTAGCAGTGGTCCATTTTCCATCTCTTCTTCAGTTTCCTCTTCCTCACCAGATTTGACTGTCAACCACATTTTAACCAAACAAAATCGAAGCTAATGAGGCCAAAATGGTCTCTGGTGGAAGAAAATAGGAAAGCGTTCCTTACAAGATGGCGCTCTCATCTTAACATCCAACTCCATGCAATTTTACCTTCTTTTATCTGTCTTTTGCATTGTGGATAAGATACGTCTCAGTTGTGCTCATCTTCTGTTACTGAAGGAACATAATATTATGAATAAAGTCAGGATGATATTTTCTTTTCTTGTTTTTTAGCTCGCTTTCCTACAGATCAGCAGACTCTGCAATTAAAGGCTTTGTGGTGTGTTGAAGCTTATATTAGTTTTTAAATAAGGGTCCATGGAAATACTTTGATTTAAATCTTAATTTAGATTGATTTCAAACAGATTTAACAAATATTTCTACATGCAAGCAAAGCTAAAAACTTAGTTACGATTAAGTTAAAAAGGTAGTCATGCTAATTTAGGAGTATAATCCAGAATTCTCAGACACAGTTTGAAGTTTCTGAGCTATTCCCCATTTCTGGGATTCTATGAGTCATTCTGGCAGAAAAAAGCTTCATGTCAGATGTCAGTGTCATTTGTCTGTCCACTTTTAGACCTCAGGTTTTTCCCAGTAGTCGGCACAATTAGCATACTTCCTCAGGTGATGCAAAAAGGAAAAAATATGAGACAAATGTCTTTAAAAGGTAAGTCTGAAGACAAAGAAGAGTGATGAAAAGTGAGAAGTGATGAAAAGAAAGAAACAGAAATAGAAGGAGGAGGAGGAAAATGATTTGGAAAATCTAAATTAAGTCTACTGTGCTGTAACTATAAATACCAGGGGATGGAAGGGAAGTTCTCATGACTTGACAGTATAAATAGCTCCTGATCACCTCTCGGGGGACTGACACTAAAAGCTGTCTTAACAGTTGTTTCTTGTGTCCGGAGCCTGAAATGAGGTCAGTCTACATGTATAGTTTGTTATCATTAAAAGCCATTTCTGTGGCTCCCAGGAAAACCATGTGAGCTTTAATGTTTATGCATCCTCATGCGAGTAACGTTTTACACATGTTTAGTTTCTGGGACTTTTCATAGTGCTGTTACCTTGGTGACCATAGTGAGTCCAAACAGGTAGCTGATGCAGCAGATGACAGCGATGAAGACCTCTCTGCGGTAACCCTTCCTTAGGAAGGACGGATACAGATCCACCAGTGATGTGATCTGCCCTTCCACCTCCACAAACTGCAGACACAGAAGCTCAGTCAGACTTCCATACTTGTAAACCATCAGCTGAATTTGAGATATCGGTAAACATTGAATCGTTATACGTTAAATCGATATATCGTATCGTGATCAAACTGGAGATTTGCACCCTTATGCACATGCAGAGTGTACCTGGAGATTATGGGTGAGGCTTTATTTTGTTCTCTTTTTTTGTACAATTAAAATGCTTGAAGTAACTTTCAAAAAGTAAGACTCAAGATCAAAAAGTTTTGAAGTTTGACGACATCTATTGGAGCAGTTAATTTTACTTAATTTATATTAGATGATGGCATATTTGAAGTATCATTCAGTTATTTTGTTTCCCTAGCAACAGACACGCAGAAATAACTATTTTCAGCATTTGCTGGAGAGACTTTTGGAAAACTCTCCCTTATCACATGCCTCTACACTGGGCCAGCGAGCCGTTAACTGTCAAACTGTTTTCTAACGCGCCAATGACCTAAACATTTGCAAACGCGCAATAAGCATTTCCTGCAGTTTAGCAGCGAGGGAAAAAAAACTGTCTTTCTGCTGACCTGACTGTCGAGGCCAAGCAGCAGCAGCATAATGAAGAAGAGGATTGCCCAGACTGTAGGAAAAGGCATCATGGTAACAGCCTTGGGGTAGGCAATGAAAGCCAGGCCTGGACCTGCAGAGGAAAGGGGAGGGGGTGGTAAGAGCAGACAGAAAAGTGTGGGGAGAAGCGATGTTAGAATCATATGATAAGATCATCTGATCTGCATCCCTGTGGGGGGGGAAAGATGAGCCCCAAACAATGGAGACGCAGAGCAGGATGTGAATAAAAGCACAAACATTGGCTAGAATTCTGGGAACATATGCTTGCATGTGTGGTATGTTTTTCTAGGATAAGGCCATGGATGTGATCAAAATTGTATGAAGTATATGTAATACATATCTTTACTTACCTCTATCTTGCAGCACATTATGACACTAATAACTGTATGCACGCAACACATGACACGGTTTCATGTCATTTGCAAAAACACATAACAAAGTCATCTTTGAATATAATAAAGGAAAATGCAAGATTAATGAATGTAAGTATCCTAATGTATGTTTTTGCATAACTGCATCTCTGTGGAAATAAATTCGTTATGAAAGAAGCATTCTGTGTTACCAAAAAATGAAAATCAAACAGACCAGCTTAAAACACTGCATTAATTAATAACCAGTTTAACCTGCTTCAGGTGAACTTAATTAGCTTCCATATTCTATAAATAACTATAAATCAAGCACATCATGGTTTGTCAAATTATGGCAGTATATCAATGCCTTTGGTACTCGAGGCATTTTGCATCCCCAACTGAATTAATCATGACCCTTCCTATGAGGAATGCAAAATAACCGTTGCAAAACAGCAGATGCAAACTGAATGATCAAATAGAAAGCAAAAGCTTTTTGTTTATTAGGTTTGTTTGTTTTTTATGGAGGTCTAATTTGACACTGGTGCTACATTAGGAAGTGTAAAACAGAAGTCAAGGAACAGGGAAGCAGCCATAACAGCAAAACAGCATTGCAGCTGGTAGCAAAATATATCAATATGTTCCATTTTTGTTACAAATTATGACAAGGCATCCAACCAAACACCACGTTGACTCAAAAATAGTACAAACTTCCAGTCCTGCATGAAAACAGCGTTAAAAATTATTTGTCTGTACATTTGAAGAAGCTGTCTTCTTCTTTAAAAAACACATTTTTCAGTGTAGCATTCACCAGAGGGTAGATCAGGTCAAGCAGACTTACATGTGATTTTCCTGCATTTTTAAACAACTCGCTGTCCTGTTTTAAATACTTACTTGTATTCTGTTATCTACTTAATCTACTCTATTAGTAGAATCACAGAACATGGACACACATTTCTGAGGCTTTACATTAGTAACTGAACTCCAAGTTGCCCACCTGCAGTGCTGGGCTCTGACCAACATTTCCATGAATCATCAACCCACTCGCCAAACAACACAGATATTGGACAATTCTGCAAACTCCACAATGAGATAGGGGCTACAAAATTGTGTAATATTTGTATCGACTGGGCTGGCAGCATGGACGGCTTCAATGAAATCAGCTGATCTTGGGGCATTAAATGATGCTTTGGTCTCACAAAAACTAAAAAAATGCTTACAATAACTTGATCAGGCTTTATTTCCTCTATTTCAAATTTGTTTCTCTTCCTAGGAAGAACTGAATAGCTTAGATCTTATACAAGCAGCTGAAACATGTAGTTTATCAAACAAAAACGTAAACTAGGCTTTCCAAACAAGTTCTAACAGGTACTTCTTCGAAAAATTTGCCTTTTCACATCTCTGTTGGTGTTTTAACACCTTTAATTGAGGGTAACACAATGTGTGCGAACAGAATAAGTCATCAATCATCCTTTATCTGCTTTGGGATTAAAAAAAACAAATTAGTGATTAACTGACATCCACAGTAAACTGGGTTCCTTTGTTTCCTCATGAGGCTTGATTAACAGAAATGAATACGTCCATGGAAAAGATGGTGGCACTTAAAGTTGCACTGAAGCTTTTCCAAAAGACCAATGAAAATATAAACTATGAAAATAAATGCAGCAAATCTGAGGCACAGTCTGTTCTTCCTTTCGATACAAAAGAGAAATATTTAGTCACTTAGTTTTTCTGATAGCTGCGGAATCTGTAAGATGGTAGCCGTAACTAGTGGCAAATAAAAAACAACCACTAACCACAAATGATGGAAGCCACAACAATGTAATGTCAGGTTGTCAGGTACAAAAAAAAAAAAAAAGGAACATCTCAGAACAAAAACTAATGGCACAAGATGCACCAAAAACCCTTGCACAACTTCTCATGTGTAAATGCATCCTTCAGCACAAGCGTAACTCTCTCCTCAGCTTTCCGATGTCTCCTCATTTGCCCGGACTTGCTTTATTTGATTTGCTAACAAACCAACCAGCTCTGCTCATGTTTTCTCACATTCTGCCTTTGTCAAGAAGTGTTTGATTGCGGAAGCTTCCATATTCCGATGCCGTCATTTTTTTTTTCCTTATTCTTTTTTTTTTTTAAATCAGGGGATCCATTTAATTCTAAATTGCAACTCAGTTCCAAATTTAACGGAAAGGCTAATTCTCTTTTGGGTTTCGTTGCTGTTTTTCTTTGTAATTGCTGTTGTTTAATTTGTTAACCAGGAAGCAGCGCCCACCATCACTGCCGCCTTTACAGAACCCTCGTACCTGACTCTGCCACATCAGCAATGTCCACCCCTTGCTCTTGTGCCATGAAGCCCAGGACGGAAAATATTGCGAAGCCAGACACAAAACTGGTACCACTGTTGAGGGCTCCCAGCAGCAAACAGTCCCTATGTCACACATATGTCATGAGGAGGATTTGTTAATGAACACACAAGGATCCCTTTACCCCCACCCCCTCACTCCCCCTACCGCTAACCCCCCTCCTCCCCCCTCACTGAAAACTGATGCCTCACCTGTAGCAGTTGTATTTGTACTTGTTGTAGCTCCCCAAGGATGTCATGGCGCCCAAACAGATGGCATAGGAGAAGAAGATCTGAGTGCCAGCATCAATCCACACCTGCAAAGTGGGAGGGGGGTGGGAGTGGGAGTGGGGGACAGAAAGGCTGAGGCCTGCTGATGGAGGATGTACATGAGTGTGAACCTAGGTGGTAAATAAAACCTCTTTTACTCTGCTGTGCAACCAATTCAGCTCCGGTTCTGATACTAGTTAGAACTTATGAGGACCTGCACTCCTTTGATCATTAAAAAAAAAAATGTTTTTTTATGTTGCTGTTAGAAATATTTAATTTGGGATGACAAACTCTAGCTTGCCATAGCAATTCCAAATCGCCTCGGCGGCTGTAGAAATCTCAGCATTCTTCCAGTAGAACAAATTTCATTCAGTCGGTCTCAGGTTTTAGGATATTGTCACAGTTTCTGTTTAAACTTTGAATATTTTCAACATTGTAACCCAGTTTTGATCCAGATTTAACACTATGTACAGTTTCATATGTGGAGACTTTACAAGCAGCCACCATGACCTGATGCAACAAGAACAGAGGTTGCACAGACACGTGGATAAAAAAAAAAGCGGGAGGCCATAACGGCTGAAACAAGAGCTCAGCAAAGAGGCATTCTTGCTAATGCAGCTCAGGGTGTCACCTACCTCTGGGTCCATCAGACGATCGAGGTCAGGATACAGGTAGAACTTGATGCCCTGAGAAGCACCTGGTAGTGTCACACCACGGATCAACAACACAATGAGCATGATAAACGGGAACGTGGCTGTGATGTAGACCACCTGGGGGAATACACAAAAGCAAAGTCATGTAAAAGTATGTTACTTGGTCTAGTTTTAAAAACATGGCTGTAATTTCTACTCGCCGCCTTAGCTAATATCACCAATATCATTACCACAAATATATTTTGCAGATGATCAAAATGAGATTTACTAACACAGATCGAGTTAGATTTGAAGAAAAGACCACAGGCTGTCCCCTAAATCAATAGCAGTGTATCGCCATCAGCTTTGTGGATAGCAGTGACCACACTTGGCCTTGTAGGAGGGATTTCATTACAACTTGGAGCGACTACAAAGCATTAATCAGACCACACCAATCAATAAGGAGTGTTGAGGCTATAAAAAAAAGAGTAGTCTGGGATTGATTGCCTGGTCTTGGGGCAAGTTGTGTTTACTGTAGGAGTGTTTTAGTATGGTATGGATAGTCTACAGGAATGCATTTAACAAAAAACAACATATATATTTTTTTGAAAAGGCAGGTTATGTTTCAGGGTACAATGCTGTGAGGTACAAAGAGAACTAACAGGAGCTAGATGGATAGAGATGTTGAGGATGTTATTCTAGTCCAGCAGAGGTAAAGCAAAGATTTTACAACCTGAGGTCGGCCGACACATAAGCCATGACAGGAAGTAAAGCTACTTTAACATGCTCATTTGCACATTTCAATCTCACTTCAGTCGGTCAGTTAACTCTTATTCAATTTCTCCTAAGGCAGAACTTAAAAATGTGATGAAATCCCCCCCCCTGCTGTGCTTCAGCAGAAGAGGCTGTATGCAAACACAGACTTTTAACCACTGTAACTGTAAAAGTAGCAGTGATTTACAGCAGTTAAACACTCCTACTGGCTCTGACTTGTTGCTTATTATTGCAAATTGTATAAGAAGACCTAAGAGTAGCCACTGTTACCGTGATGGCACAGTGACAATTTCAGTTAATGTGTCAAAAGGCTATTATCATTCAGGTTACCAAGTTCTGCCAGAGAAAATAAAGTATTCAAACCTAAAAACACACAAACATGCATTTTCCATTTTATGTAGGCCCTGCCTGACCTTTAAAGATACAAACCTTCCTGAGAAGACCGTGTAATACAGGACTATCAAGGAGAGCAAGCACATGGATATATTTACCTTTCCAGTGGATTTGACACCCTTCCAGATGCAAAAGAAGCAGATGACCCAGACAAGCAGCAAACACAACGCCAGGTCCCATTTAACAGGGCCAATATCCTCAATTCCACCAGTGATTCCCAGCACATTGTGTCTGCAACACAAGAAAAAAAATCAAGTTTATCGGTACTCTACTGAACGTAGAAGCCTGCCTACTAAACTGTGTTTTTTTAATTAACTTTTAACATGAAATTTGTGTATTGGTTATGCAAGAAAGCAGGTATACGTGTGGTTTTATGCAACTTACTCCCAGAACTCAGTGACGGGGGAGGTGAAGTTGGAGGAGAGGCTGGAGATGTTGGCGGCCGTCCAAAGGGTTTTGTTCATGCGGTATGTGTCCTCGATGCAGTGTTCAGTGTTCCACGGCTGCTTACACTTGGCCCAGGGTAGTTCCGGCTGAAAACACTAAAAAAGTAAAAAGAATTACAGAAAAAGAAAGCAGGAGTTATTCAAGGACATGAAGGCATGTGGTCTTTTGTGTTCACTTCTGATCATCTGGGGCCTCATGTATAAAGCGTACGTACGCACAGAAAATGTGCGGCGCATCATTTTAGGCACAACTCGGGATGTAT
>JBBBVU010000003.1:9801777-9812036 GCA_037177055.1 Atherinosoma microstoma
ACACACACACACACACACACACACACACACACACACACACACACACACACACACACACACACACACACACTAACACTTTACTCCCCAACCACTTATATAACTCACTCTCCTATTTTAAGACCATGTACATTTCCACTGGAATGACCGCCCATTAAATCCACTCATCCATCCACCCAATCCAAATTCTGCCCTTCGTTTCTTTCCCTCCACCCGATAAACTCCTCATCCCCCCTTCTAGTTTTCCTTATCCTTCTGTAGTCTTTACTTTAACTTTCTTCCCTTTTTTTCTTAACATGTCAGTAACCCTGCCAAATGACTACATTGTAGTCACATATACACTAAGGCGATGCTCTTTCATCTGCTTGTTTTCTTTTCTCGTCATCTCAGTCAAACTTTGCATCTCCATTTTTCTGCCTTCAACATTTTATTTTTGTCTAATATTCTAATTCTTTGGTTTCAGTTCAAAAAAGTAGAAAAGGTCATGAAAAGAGGAAGGAAAAAAAGAGGGAAGTGGGTAAAACAGAGAAACATGGTATACTAATGAAGGAATGCTGTTAAATTATTCAGAAAGAGAAAGAGGAAAAAAGGAGACAAAAAAGGGAGGACTATTCAGACTTTGGTTTCTGGAAAGTAAACATCGCACAGGAGGTGACAAAATATGAATCACATGAAGAAAAAAGAAATAAATAAAAAGATGCCAAAAAGATTTTAAGAAAAAAGAAATGACTTGGAGACAGCAGTTTTCTGTCAAATCTGACTAAATCATCAACTGTAAGAGCTCATGGAATACAAACTGAACAGTGAAAACAGGAAGCATGAAAGTTAATGAGAAACAGGGAGCTGCCCAACTTTCTGTTATCTAACCAGAGTCAACAGTTTTTTAGTATGTTTGTTATTGCCATTCAACTCCTACAGGTTACAAAACGCTGAGGTTTAGACCAACTTTTTTTTTTTATCTCTACTCACTCTAGAATGACTTTGCATGTTTTTATTAACATATCTGCAACCTAGAGATACAGCCCCTTGGCATTACTGACTTGCAAATTTAATTTTGCTTATCAAGAAGCGGCTCACTCCTCGCAACAGGTCACTGGGTTTAACTTGTACCTGCATTTGTCCCCTAATAAATACGCAGGAAAAACCTGAAAGTGTGCAGCCAGAATACAACCAACCTGAATTTCACATGAACCCCGCACATGGCGAAATGATAAACACCTGGCGTGCATTCATCTTTAAATAAAGATATTATTTCTATTTAAACATCTTGTTTTCGCTTTTGGTCACTTTAAACCCCCAATCTGAAAACCTCCCGTCTCTTGTGATTGATTGGCCGATTACTGCACAGGATGGCAGCTGCTCTGTTATTTCATTTGGGCAGCTATTGTGCAAATGCAAGTCAGACATCTCTAGTGTTCTGTGTGCCACTAGAGGGCTCAGGTAGCTGGAGTATCAAACTAGAAGAAGGCAATTAGCTTGACTTTTTTTGGGCATATCCTATAAAAATAGCTGAATTTGGGTTAGATCTTTTAAGTTGACGATGAAGTTCTGTTCACAGTTTCATCCTCAAATTTTAAAGCACTGGTCTGTCGAGCTATGGCTAGAACTTGATTGCAATGTTTAATGTTGCAATGTTGTTTTACAACTTCTAAGACAGATCTTAAACTCAGGTCGTCGAGGGCCACTGTCCTGCAGATTTTAGACAGTGCCCTGCTTTAATATGCCTGACTCAAATGAATGGGTTTTTGTGCAAAACTTTAATGCAAGCTGTTGGATCCATTTCATTTGCATTTGGTGTGTTGAAGCAAGGAAGCATCTAAAACCTGCTGGTGGCCTTCAGAGATCAGAGCTCGAGACCTCTCCTCTGGGACATGTTACATCATGGACCAAAGTGACAAACATTTAGCTAGATGCCGTAAGTTTTAAGCTTAGTATGAATATTAATAAGCATCAGTGTCTGAATATTTCTACCGGTTGGCCAATGTCATGCACTTAAAATGCAAACCATATGAAACATCAGAAAATGCTAAATCATTTTACAAAAACCTTCTTTTTTTTCACAAAACTACCCATGATAAAAGGGAACTATCATGCACTTGTGCTCAATTTTTTTTCTTTTTTCTTTTTTTGGTTCAGCTCCCTTAAGATAATAGACATGAAAATTCCCATGTTTCTGAACCCCTTAGGCTTAGATCACTCTTCCATGTTGAAATGTAGAACTTCTTCATTGTATAACACATCTCTGTCAGCAGACTGAGGTTGTTGATGTTAGTCAAGGACCCAAAAAAGACCCAGAAAAGCCTTCAAGTGTGAAGCCGGAAATAGATAGCTGGGACCTGAAGCAGTCACGGCTAAGGAATGGATGACGGGAACAAAGCAGGGAGATACAGACCCAGTCTGCACAGACTTCACAACTGACTGCTACTAATGAGTTGTCAGAACAAAGATTTCCCTCTATCCAGTTTATTAAGCCATTATATAAAATGTCAAGATTGGATTCGATTTGTCATTAAAAAAAAAAAAGTACTTCTGCTCACTTTTAATTCCAACTCATTCTAATAATCTAGTTTTACCGCAGACTTTAAAAATTAAATTTGCATCCAGCAGCCACAAGGGGATGCTGGCCTGTCACTCATCCTGCATCAAACTATGTGCCTTCAATCATCCTAATGATGTATGAAGACGTGCACTAGGCATCAGGCTGCAAGTGAAACCGATAACGTTTCCAATAACAGCATGCTTTTCTTCACTGCTGGCTGTTAATTACCATCTTTACTGCTTTCAAATTCAGCTGTTAAGTTAAATAAAATCATAAAAAGCAGTCCATACTACAACAAGAGTTCATACTACAACAAAAGTTATACAAAAATCATACAAGATTAATGGGGCAGCTCTAATGTGGGAATAAGGGTCTATGTGGGTCAGTGCTTCATTCAGTTCAGTTAATGTGTACAGCGCCAGTGGAGGTGCAGCCCGATCTGAAGTCAAGGACACATGGATGTAAAGGTTTAACAGCAGCTGGTGCAAATCAACTTTGCAACATTTTAATCCTTAGTGTCGGTGTAGATTCTTTCCACCTTCCTCAGTTTACATTTGTAGAAACTACACTGAATGTGGGCAAGCTCATAGCTGAGATTTCACCAAGACAGACTCAATCATACACACTTTCCACAAACCTCAGGTTACAGACTTCATAAATCATTTAACAACAAACAAGTCTCCAGTTAATACAGAAGCTTTTGCCGCTGCTTTGACAGACCAAGAGGAAGATAAACAACAATTACTGAACAAATACAAACCTTCAGTACGTTTCCACTCGCTGCTTGGCACAATGTTACAGTTGTTCAACCGATCCAGCCCATAAAAACTGTTAAGATTAGCATCTGTAAACATGCAACTTAAACCGTTCCCCTGAAACACACTCAGGACAAATCACATGGCACCCATAAGATCTTGTTTCCAATAACAAACCTTTAAATGTATCTACACAAGACAGGAATGTGTCTCAGATCAGTTTCCATCAACATTCTCAGATTGGAAGACAAACTCGCTTTCAGGCTGCAGCTTGAAAACAGAAAATTAAACCAGTTATGCGAGCAGACAAAAAACTAAAAGCTACAGAACATACAGAAGACGCTGACCCTGAGGTGTTTCTGGATCCGTTAGCTCCACACGATCCTGAGCCAAGTAACACGCATCCGTTTGACAAGGACTCCACAGCAGTTGAGATTAGATTAAAACGTGGGGCCAAGATCAAACACACACACACACACACACTCAGAGGAGTCAGTGTCCTGACCAACAGTGCCTTGCGTACCAGTTTAATCAACCAGTCAATGTCACCGAGCTCCGAGACGAAAGTTCATTCTTAACAAATTCAAAATATTTAATATTCAATCTTGTTAATGTATTTTATCTTCGTAAATATTTTATTTTAGAGTGGCTGGAATCAGAACATGAACTTCTTGAGTTGAGGGGAAAAAAAATCTTCATTGCCTTTGCTCTAAATTCCAATTCAGTGGCTTTGGCATTTTGCAAACATAACAGTGGGAGCAAAATCCTTGAACCTTTGCCATTTTGGGGGACAAAATATCAGAAAGTAACAAATGCATAAATGATATCTAACCTCTCAAAAGCATCCAACATTTGTACAGCATGTTTTAAACTAGACCTGGCATTGGTTGCAGCTGGCTTATTAAACCTTTTAAGGATTAGTGCAAGTATTTTTGCTTTTCAGTAAGTCTGCCTAAATGTTTTTGCAATAAATTCTGTAGCAGTGGAAAATGTAGTAATAGAAGTTAGCTGGACTCAATGTGTTGACAGCTCTGGGTATTTTTCCAACACTGAAACTCATCCAAAATGGAACCAACTACTTGCCATCTGAACCCAACCCTTCTCAATCCACCTTGAGGCTCTCATTAAACCTTTTCATATTCTTCTTCTTATCTGGTAAGCATTACAAGACATTTCACCCACTAAATGTGCTTACAATTAACTAAGAGTAGCTCAAATCTCTTATTAGCAATAATAAAATCATAGTCTGCTTGTGTCATGGTCATTAACGGCACGTTTGCGGTCAAGAAAATGAAGGGAAAGTATCTAAAATATACAGGAAAATGTCTTTTTTAAATGCCGTTTGCCAAAAGGAGGAAATAAAAGAAAGCAGGAAGCGAGATAAATGGTAGAGAGAGGTTGCAAAAAGAGAGGGAGACAGAGCGCCTGGCGGTGAGGAGATGCAGCGCGCGCTGCGTTCAGAGCGACGGACGAGCATCTCCGTCTTCTCTCCGCTCCGCGCGCCTCACTTCCCCTTTCTGATGCCGTTCAGCGACGGATTTCAACACCAAGTCAGTCAAATGAAGGGGAAACTGCGCAGCTACCTTTTCATGTTTGTTTGAACAGCTTGCACGTTTCCAAAGATGCAAAAACGAGACAAATACAAGTGAGAGAAGAGAGCTGAATGACTGTACATCAAATAAAAAGCGACTGAACACCTAATTATCTAACGAAAAGGTTATTT
The DNA here is from genome assembly GCA_037177055.1 of Atherinosoma microstoma. Taxonomy (NCBI): domain Eukaryota; kingdom Metazoa; phylum Chordata; class Actinopteri; order Atheriniformes; family Atherinidae; genus Atherinosoma; species Atherinosoma microstoma. The sequence continues at coordinate 9,806,792 of JBBBVU010000003.1, forward strand.
TACGTCTTAAAGATGACCGCTAGGTAATACATGACAACATAGCCGAATAATAAACCCCATTCTTCAACAAAAATGCGTAAATATACTTAACAGGCTACAAACAATCAAGTTTATCTTTGCCATACAGATGCAAAAGACAAAGGGGAAATGATAGGCTATGAGATTAAAAATTTAGCAAGTTGAATATATGCTATGAAGAAAATGCAAATCCACTGGATCCTCTGAGCGCACGAATCGAGAAAGAGATCAGCTTTTAACCAAATCTACATCGCAGCTTCTCCACCAGGTTTCACAAGGAAAAAACATCTCTGCGTGCACACACATAGCAGGAGCTAAAACACACAATTAAACAGCGTGGAACGCTGATATTTTACGTATTAAATGTAAATAAACTTTTTGTTTGTTTGTTTCCGTTCATCTCAATTTGCAAAGAAACTATTTTTCATTCACACAGCAAAGATACAAATAAAACCAGAAAAATCATCTTTCTAATAAAAAACCTACAGAAAATGAATGAAAGCAGCACAACCACCCCTCCCGGCCCCCGTTTCATATGCGATGTCGTTTTTTCCTTTACCTGCTACGTTGTTGTGATTTTTGATATTATTTTGTCCTTTTAACGTCCTTTGCGCGCGGTCCCTTGTCTGTTTCGTCTTGTCCGTGTCCTCTCGTGCCGTGTGAGCGACTGAAGGCTGGACGCGTCGGAAGCCTATATTTTAGCCTATTTATAAGCTTCTCTTCCTGACCTTTGTCTCTTAAAACGGGGGGACCAAAAGACATCAGCAGCAGTGGAAAATCACCGGCCTGCCTCCTCTCAGAGCAACAGGAGAGCTGTGTCTCTGATGCGTTCAGGGTGCGGCAGCAACGTCGGAATGTTTACAACATGCGCGTTTACGTGAGAAAAACCCTCGCTGTGAAATGTGGCGAATTTCAATGGAATGCCTACACAGATTATAACACATCTATTAAATCCATCTAAAGAAAACGTAGCTTTGTGAGAAATGCGTAAAATCACCCGGTGCTAGCGTAAAGACTGAAACATAACAAGCTAGAGGTGCACATTTTCTCTTCATCACATAGCTCTAATCTGAAACCTATTTTATCATTAATCCTCGACAACAATCACATGAAAGGCTCCTCTAAACCATGTGGCTTTCATTTTTCTATTTTGAAACACGGATTAGAGGTATACGAGCAGTACCCGAATGCAGCATTAAGGAGCATTAAAGTGGAAGCTCCCCCCACCCATTTAGTTAGCATCTTATCCGGCTCTTTACAGGCACACGCTCATATTCTCATCCGCGCTCCTAACTGTTTTCACGCCCCCTCTATGCGCGTGGCAGCAGGCGTCGAAGTGCATGCAGTAGATGAAATGAAGGATCATACTGCAAATTCACTCAGCAGTGACAATTCAACAACTCCTAAGCAAAAAAATGAAGCTCATATTATTCATTTTGTCAGACAGTTTTGAATGGCAACTTTTTATACCTCTTTCAAATTCCTTTAATTTCTTTAATGAAATCCAAATCCACAGATTTGCTCCAGTCTAAAACTTGATGAATGTTTGAGTCTGAGAAGGGTTTCTTACCGGGTTGCAGTTGTAGTTCTTGTCTCTTTTCGACCCCTATTACATTTTTCATTACTTAATAATTTGGTTGTCAGAATACCACCAAAACAAAGACATATTACATTTTGTAATAATTGGACAAAATGCAGAAGCACCTGGTGAAGAACTAAGTAACCTTACTGCTTCCTTCCTGGGAAGGATTATAAGATCATTTTTAAATCATATGGAATCCATTATTCTGCTGTGAGAAAGAAAAATTCAACACAGGTGCTAATCTTCAATTTCAGGAGTTCGAATGTTTAACACTTTTCAGAAAATTAGTATTAAATGTTCATGAATTGTCTTTAGTGAATGTCTTTTACTGAAAATAAACTTCTTGTCCAATTCCAAGAAATTGTAATGTTTTCATTTCTCCCTCAATTGACACTGCAAGAAGGAAGTCTCTATTTTAAAATGATTTCAGCACTAACATGGAAATATCCTTTTGAAAATCTACTACTTAGTAAACATGGCAATATTGAATCCAGCAGTATGTTTAATGATGGAGAGATCAAGCACAATACCAGAGTATTGTTTACATATCCATATGCAAATGGCATGCAAAGGACATGTAAGTTATAATCCAAATTTCCTGGTTGCGTTGCAGAAGTAGAAACTTTCCACCTCTGTCACGTGTTCTGACTGAAATGTAGTTGTTGGATTTCTGTTCTGAACTGACTCTGCTTGTAAGGTCATTTTGCTTCATATTTAACGCTGCTTACGTTGTCTTAAGCAGCGTGGTGAGGCCCTGATAGAAAATATAAATTTTATTTACACCCAAATCTTTTTTTTTTCTCCTTTCACTGTGTCTTTGTGAGATATGAAGGGGTCAGTCCGTTCATATCTCAAAGAGAAGTGTGTTGACAGCTAACGTTGACCTTTGTCCCAAAACCTTATGCCGACTTCTCATCTTGAGCCCTTGACTGGTTTATCCCCCTGCCGCATTATCTTCCTATTTTGTTTTCTTTGGCTTAATATCATGACTAATAGTAACCTCCTACAGAGGCACGAATGAGAAGCTAAGGACAATTGACAAGACTGACAGAGAATTACAGGTTCATATGGAGGCATAAACTGTGTATCTCTCAAAAGAGGAAGTCAATTTGGAAGGTGAAGATGTCCAATTTACTGTTAATTTCAGTTGGTGCTCTTTCACATGCACTAAACCTTTAAGCGAAAACAAGACATAGACCAACTCTAACAGAAGTGAGGGTCATTGACAGAATCTATTTGGTCTGGAATACATTTTCAATCAGAAACAAAAACACAAACTCAACAAAATGGCAGCTTGGCATACACTACAAGATAAAAAAAGGAAGGACAGCACAAGTGAGCTTTAGTGTTTCATTAAATGGAAATAAATAGCAAAAAAAAAAAAAAAAAACTTCCATTAATGCATCAAAATCTTCAAACATTTCCCTGAGGTGTTTTTTGCCTGTTTTGATGAATCCTGGTTGATTTACATCCAGATCTGTTCTAGATATTCCCAGTACTGAAATGAAATCCTGAAGAGAAGTTCTCTGTTTTCCCTTATGGATGTCCACCACAGCAGTTTTTTTTTCCTTTTCAAGGTTTAGGCTCATCTCTTTCTTTTAATATCAGCCTCTTCATGTCCTCTAATTTGTCATCCGGAAATCGTTCACAGAAAATATTTGAAAGGGTGTCTCAAGTCCCAGGGTCTGGCTGAATAGTCTTTTAAATAAAAATAGTCATGTAAGTAAAAACGCTGTAGTGCTTCCTTTATTATCATCTTTAGCATGGGAAACACTGGAGCATCCTGGATTTAACTAAAGAGATAATTTCATATACAAGTCCTTGCAGCCACAACTTTTAAAGCAAAGCTTGATGACGTTTATCTAACTGAAATTGATGTGGATGGATATGAGGACATAGGAGAGAATGTGTAAGCAGCCTGTAACACCAACATGTTTAACATTTGGGGTTTTTTCTCTCTTTTCTCATTTACAAATCTCGATAATACATCTTACATTATATCTTCACATACTAAAACGATATGCAGTCTTTAATTATGTGGACAGATTGCGTTAGATGAAGAAACTGAAGAACTTTTTGTAGAATGTTTAGTGAACATTTATACTTTCAGTGCACTAACTTCACACAGTAAGTTTTTTTTAAATCTTTTTTATTATTATTTCATGGTGCTTTTTGCAATTTGTTGGATGCCTTTTACAACTTTGTAGTGCTTTCTTTGCACCATCTGTAATGCTTTTAATGTTTTATATAAAGCACTTTGAATTGTCTTTTACAGGTAATATGCCATACAAATAAACTTGCCTTGCCCTTGCCCTTTGCCTATGTACATCTGGTTTGATTCTCATTGCACTGCCTGCAACCTTTCTTTACTCCATGATCCAATGAGTTTAAGGAAAAGGTTTATGATAAGATAAAAGGTCAAAGGCCTAAAAAGCACCAGATGCAGAAAAGATGTAGGAGAAGGATGTGGGAGCTGTAAGAGAGCATACACCTGTGTATGTTTTGCAGAAGTTTCACAACCTCTGAAAGGGGTGTGGCAATTAATCCTTAAATTCCTCATGATAAATATAATCATCAAATAACCGATGATGACACAGTTGCCTTTCACGTTATATTTAGTTGCTGTTGGTTTAAAATAACACTGAGCCAAGGACGTCTCATTTTGATAAATGCCTATCACCTCGCCTTGGCCCTCACGTTTGTCCTTGTCTCCTTTGCACAAAGATACAAGCAAAGGAGTCAGATGGAGAAATCAAGTGAGTGCAAATTGGGAAATGTATCAGTTTGTAAGTCGCTTTGGACAAAAGCATCTGCTAAATGACAGTAGAATAGGATAGAAAATATGCATCAAGCTTGTTTATGTTATTTGGTTTTAAGAGAATGCAGTGGAATCAAGAAGGTGGTGGTAAAAACTATGTCATGTATGGTTATAACAAGCAAAAGGAGCAGACACAGGTTCTGAAACTTAAAAAAAAAAAAAAAACAGCACACTGGTCATATGAGATTAAAAAAAAACTGTTTTTTTTTCAATTAGGTTTCTTGTGATTATTGTTTCATGCTAGCAAGTATCAACCATGTCTGTCTGGTAGAAACAGAAAAAACTGTCAGGTACATGCCTTCTAACTCGAAAACTAAAGAATATATTAGTCCTTTATAGACATCAACTCTTTCTATTAAAGCCCAACTTTTTTTGCACAATTTGAAAATATGCATAAAAACATTGATTGAAAAACAAATATACAACCTCAGTGATACCAAGTAACGTGTAAACTTAAGTAGGATTACCATCTTACTTTACTATACTATTTTTCTTTATCTAAAGCAATTAACATAGCAGCATTATTATTAAATTCTAAGCACTTTTTTTTTAGCACTTTTTACTCATAAGATGATATGTTTCACACTAAAAGTTGGATATAGGGTACCACCTTTTATCATATGTATGTAGCATAAAATCTAAATTTTATATGGAGACGTTAGGAGTAGTGACGTTAAAGGGGACATATTATGCAAAAATCACTTTTATCAGTGCTTGGAATAGTCTCTTACAATGTTCTAAGTCACAAATAGACCAAAAACTCCCATAAAAAACAACCACGGGACACAAGTAGGCTGTACGTGACTTTACAATTAAGTCTTTAGAAA
>JBBBVU010000003.1:9906030-9919021 GCA_037177055.1 Atherinosoma microstoma
TAATAATAATAATAATAATAATAATAATAATAATAATAATAATAATAATAATAATAATAATAATAATAATAATAGATTAGATTTATATTGCGCTTTATTGCTAGTGGCGCTCAAAGCGCTTACATTGAGTCCATTATTTATCCACTCATCATTCATACTGGTGATGGTAAGCTACTATGTAGCCACAGCTGCCCTGGGGCAAACTGATGGAAACCTGGCTGCCAGTGTGTGCCAACAGTCTCTCAGACCACCACCGAACATTCATACTCATTCATACACCAATGATGCCAAATGTGGATGCAAGGAGGGTGAAGACACACCAACAGTTGACTGGGGCCTTTTACAATGATAGCTGCCAGAAGTCTAAAATAAATAATACAGTTGTCTTAAATGATTATATCTAGTCATTACTGTTCATGCTCTAGAGGAGTGGTTCACATTTTTTCATTACTGTACTGTACATTTATAAAATATTCCAGCCATGACAATGGCAATTTTTTTTTTAGATGTTTCCCTAAACCAACAAACCTGATTCAAATTAAATGTCTCTACTCAACATCATGTTGACAACTTCGGCCCAAGCATGTTGACCCATTAATCTGATTCAGGTGCTGCAGCAGGAAACATCCAAAACCATCAATTGCCATCAATTCAATCTAATCTGATACGAAATCCAACAGTTATGCTTAAACACACAAAAGCCCCAAAAGAACAAAACCACCCACATGCCATCCTCATTTGGGTGGTGTCAGAAAGCACCAATCACAAGCCATCTATGGAAACGAAAAACATGTTTTTTCCATTCTGAAATAACTCCTGTCCACTGGTCCCTGATAATTGCCGCATACATGTCATTAATCCCAAGCATTGTCCTGTAACAGACAAAAACATCCAAGAGTTTCATAGAAAGCCAGCAGTTTGAAACTAATGCTGTCAGACACGTAGAGTATTGTTTCTGCAGAGATAACAAGCTGAGAGCTGTACATAGTGACAAATTTGGGCGTTGACCACACCACATGCTGCTTTAGTTGCTCACTGATGCTATTGTCATTCACACATGATGCACTTTCCCAATTAAAAAAGACAACTATTAAAAGAAATGCTGTCTTGAAGTTGGAAACAAGGTTTTTACCCAACAAATTTAAAAAGAGAGGGAAATTAAACTAGCTGAGAAAAAATGATCAATCCCCCAAAAACTAGGTTCCTAAGATGTTGCATATGTCATCACATTTCTGATATGAGAAATCAGCCTGATCTCATATCAAAACATTAAAGAATGCAGCATGAGTCTTTCAAAAGTTATTTTAGTGAGAGTTTTCTTTATTTTTTTTCTAATTGAGAGACCCATATCATATCCTTAGATGATGTAAAAAGCAGGTTTTTGGCAGACATAAGAGCATCTGTTTTGAAAAAGGTAAGCCATTATATTTTTTTTATCTTCAATGTTTTTTTTAAATGCCTAAACCTAAGCAGAGTGAAAGTAAAAGTAAACAAAGTATAATATGGTGTAAGCTACTCATTAGGAAGGGAAACAAGTTTTTGCCAATTGCCTGGTTGAAGTAGTTATCTTTGGATACTCTTTACTTACATTTTGAGGTGCTGGAGAGTGAGCAGATAGTTAGACAAAAGTGAATTTCTTTGATGACTTGTTTATTGAATGTTTAAAAAAAAAAACACTAAATCAAAAGGAAGTTAATCTAGCTAACATGATAACTGACAAAGATTTACAGAGTCTTTCCTTTGTGCAACATGGATTAATTTGATTTGATTTTAATTTTATTTTTATCTTGGAATGAATTATATTAGACATCCTGAAATTTCTTTGCAATTTAGCACACCATTAATATGAGACACGTAATTCAGGTGCTTAACACAATTTTACACAATACTATACAAGTATCTTGGGCAAGTTGTTGATGCATGGCCATGACTTATTCACACGTTATTCTGTGGCCATGCAATAAAATGCTTTTTTTTTTCTTATATCACAAGATGGGCTCCATATAGGATTTTTACTATAACATTTTTGCACAAAATAATTCTTGTTCTTTACAGTTGTCAGAAATAGGATTTTTTCTAAATTGTCAATGAATTAGAATATTTAATTCCAATCAAAACATTGGATTAGCGGAACATTTTTGTTTTCGAATTGTCTAATCACTTGATATCACTGCCCATAGAATAAAAACAACTATACAATAAGGGCTGCCCGAGACTATGGGAACTGCCCATGAGTCAGCAGGCCTTGAAATAACATGCATTAAAATTTCTGAATAGTTTGATGCCCCCGGCGAGACAGCTTCCAATTCCGTTGTCTGTCCAGGTCATCATACAATGTACAGTGCAAACTTGGCCTACATTTCAAACAATATAAATTTGTTTTCCAACTTAAACTCCTGCTTTGAAAAACAAACAAAAAATCCCAACATGCTTGTTTACAGTTTTTTTCTTCTCCCTAGTTTATAGTACCATCAGTATGACTATCCACTAGCACCTTTGAGGTGTAAATCTGCTAAATATTATCAAATGAAATGCAGAACAATTGCCTATTTTGTTTATGACTTCTTGATTATATAGAATAAGTTGATCTCGATATTTATATATTTTGTCGAGGTGAATCAAATTGTCTGACTAATCTTTTCCCAGATATAAGCACATGATTTTTTCCTCCTCTTTTTGTAAGAGAAACAGACTTCAATTATGAATTATTAATTTGTCCAGCTGACAGCACAAGCAAGCTAGACCTGCTTCTGAAATAGAGCTGTCCGATTTTCTTGACTGAACACCAACTGGGCTGTAAGGATCTTCTAAAAATGTTTGCGATGTAAACGGAGGGCTTCACATTTTTATTCCATCAAATAGAACTTTCTGTCCTAACATCCCCACAAGGTGTCTCTTGGCTTTGGTGTATCAAAATCAGAATCAGAATGCCTTTTATTATCACAATTTGCAATTAATAAAAAATTTAAAATGTTTTTTTTTTTTAAATGCAGTTTATTGTCATTATACAGAATTTATGGTGCTTGGCAACAGGTGGCAACAAAAAACACAGAAAATCTCCCACTGGAAATGTTTTCTTATGAATAAGTGACATAAATAATCACAAGGTGGCAGCAGAGAAAGTTGCACAGTGTCAAAGGACTTAAATAAGGTGTCACTTAATGCTTCTGTCCCAATTTGGGTGGCAGTGACTCAGGTGGTATAGCAGCTCAGGTAGTAGAGCAGTTTGTCCAGTGACCTGAAGGTTGGCGGTTTGATTCCTGCTCCTGCCCCAGTCAACTGTCACTATGTCCTTAGGCAAGACACTTTACCCTCCTTGCCTCCAGTGTTGGCATCACTGGTGTACTAAATGACTGTATAGTTGTTAGCATTACAACTACTTGGTTACCGTTTCTTGGTTAGGTTAAGGAAAAGGTTTTAGTTGGGTTTAAAATACATTGTTTTTATTGTAATAAAGTTTCATAATGTTTATACTGTGTAAACGTGAACTAGAAACTTTTGGCAAAGATTAAGTCTGACAATGTTATCTTGCACTTTGCAAACTCGGGACGTTTATATTCAGAAACAGCAAGGCAACAACAACGGCAGATGTCAATGTTCTGTTTGTGCTGCTGAACATTTTAGAGCTATTTGGTCTCTTAAAGAAAAATCTTATTCTTATGCAACATGGATGCCTTCAGCAGAGACACATTATTACATGTCCATGGTCCATCAATGAATTGATAAACTCTGTGTGTGTGTGTGTGGGTCTGTGTATGACTAGCGACCACAGGTGTGTTGTACAGAATTTGCAGTGCATGCTAGGTGGTGGGCATGACCAAACAAGGCTAGGATGCAGCAGCATCGCTGATCCTTTTTTAGTTTTTGACAGAGACGCACGATAGGAAACACTTCCTTCTGGTCTCGTCAATGAAAATTCACATACGTCTCATCATGCTTTAGTCATCAAAGAGCCATGTTTAGCCTCTAATTATCTTCATGGAAAAAAAGGGGTGTTGACAAAATAATTCTGTCATTGTTGACAAAAAAAAACCCACAGCCGAGTAGGTTGTGTTCCGCACCTCTATTGTTGAGATGGCCAATGGAGTTGTGGCCGTCAGGTTGTCAGTGTATTTTTGCCCATAATTCCTGACCTCATTGGTGGGTGCTGACAGCATGGGATGCCTTTAAAGTGAAGAAGGAATCCTTTTTGGCCTGTGGGAGGCAGCTGACAGGTATTGGCAGGCTAAGAAAAATGCAGCTTTGGCAGTCGCAAAGGCAAAAACTCAGGCACGGGAGGAGTTTAGAGAGGCCATGGAGAATGACTTCCGGATGGCTTCAAGTAGATTCTGCTCCACCATCCGGCAGCTCAGAAGGGGGTTGCAGTGCACCATCAATATTTTGTACAGTGGGTATAGTGGGCTGCTGTCCTTGACTTGGGACGTGGCTCGGTGGAAGGAATATTTCAAAGACCTCCTCTATTCCACCAACATGTCTTGATTAGGAAGCAGAGTCTGGGGACCCAAGGGTGGGCTCTCGTATCTCCAGGGCCGAGGTCACCAGGGTGGTTAAAATGTCCTCAGTGACATGGCCTCTTGGGATAATAATATCTGCCCATAGGCCCTTAAGGCTCTGGATGCTGTGGTGCTGTCTTGGTTGACACACCTCTGCAGCATCGTAGGGACAGTGCCTCTAGACTGGCAATATTGATGTTTGTGGTTTTTATATATCCAACTTCCTGCTCAGTTTTAGTGGGTTTTTTTGTGGGATTTTAGGTCCAATGTTTTAATACATAGGTCAAAATGAAAAAAACAAACAAAATCAAAACAACAACAGCACAACCTTTCCTATGTGAATCTATATATAGATTCACATAGGAGAGGTTGTGCTGAAAATTGAATAGCAAACAAGGCAGGTTAAAGTGTTTTTAAAGGTATAATATCAAAATTTGTCAAAAATGTGGATTTATAGTTCCGAGAGGGTTAATCATGATTCAGGAAAGAAATGCAAAAAGACCGAGGAAGAGATGAAAAGATAGAGAGAAAGACAGCATAAGAGATTAGATAAGGATGCCGAATTAGCCGTTGATAAGAGGGAGCGTCATTGAAAATATCTTGAAATGTTCTGCAGTGCTTTTTTAAATGGTTGATAAGTATAAAATGACCAAAAACATCAGCAGATTAAAAAAAGACTACTTTTTTTTTTACCTTTTTTGTCAATATGGAAAAGAAACTCAATACCTCAGTTGTGTTCAAGAGGTTGCGATGGCTTCAGCTGGCCACCAGATGCCACTGTTCTTAGCCAGGCATTAAAGCCTTGAATCTTTTTCATCACAATTAGAAGGAAAGCCTCATAGCTTTATTTCGACTTCACCTGTCCATCATTACAGGTAAACTTAATTGAATGATTTATTTCAAAGTTGAAGTAAGAAAGACTCAAACTTGCTGAAACAAGCAAAACAACTGGCGACAAACCTTCCCAAGCAGCAATAAAGACTGCTGTGACAACTGCAGTTTGACAGTTTTTTTCACTGTGGGGTTGATAGCTGCACAGTGGTGTGGTGGTTAGCGCCGCAGCCTCACAGCAAGAAGGTTGCTCGTTCGAGCCTTGGCCGGGGAAGGGTTTTAACAGTGGCCTTCTGTGTGCAGTTTGCATGTTCTCCCTGTGTATGTGTGGGTTCTCTCAAGGTACTCCGGCATCCTCCCATAGTCCAAAGACATGCATGTTCGGTTAATTGATCACTCTAAATCAGAGATACTTAATTTGGTCCTACAAGGTCCACAATCCAGCAGGTTTTCCATGTATCCCTGCTCCAACACACTTGACTCAAATTATTGAGTCATTGTGCAGAACTTGATTGGCTGTTGCATCAATTTAATTTGATGTATGTGTGTTGAAGCAGGAACACATTAAAAACCTGCTGGATTGCGGACCTTGTAGGACCAAATTGAAAATCAGTGCTCTAAATTAACTTATCAAAAAAATTAACTACCAGAAGCCATAAAATGTATGCCAAACATAGTGAGGCTGAGTGAAGATGAATCCTGGAACATGCACTAGAAATACTGACTGCTCAGGTCTGCAATTCTGACTAGGCACTGGTGTAACCATTTACTCTGACAATCTTTTTGTTAAGACATCTTATAAGCCTTTGAATTTTTGTAAAGCAAATTATTGTATATTTTTCTGCAAGCCAAGAGGTAGTCAGTCTTTAAAAGGATCACAAGAAGTACATAACACTGACACATGTTTAAGGTTAGATAAGCATCATACCGTCAGTTAAAGGTTAATAAAATGCCATAATATATAAATAGAACATTAGATGTGATATGATGATACAAATAAACACATAGGTCATTGGTATGGCTATGGCATTATGGACGCTTGACTTTATGCAATCCTGCACTGTGGTTATTTGATGCAATTCATATTGATATTAAAATCTCGAAGGAGCAAGGCAGCTGTAGTTGCCACAACTATTCCCTGATTGACTTAAAATTTCTGTTGACACAAATTATGACATTTGTTTTACCCCAGCTATGTTAAATTATTCTGCTTCCCACATATAATGATGCAGTTTAATAGTATTTTGAAGAAAGAAGTAAAACTGTGTATTTTCTAAAAGTTTTGTTCTAGCCGGTATTTCTGCAACATCAGCCGCTGCTGTGTATAATCTCACGTTCGTAAACTGAGGCTGACGTGACTGCAGTCTGGCAGCCAAAGGCGCACTTGAATGCTCTTATTTATAGAATATTTGGCCTCCTATGAGTCACTGCTGCCCCTCAGCTGAATGAAAGGGCATTTCAGTGATTACATCAAAATAAACACACTAACATAGCCATAGGAAGTCACGTTATAAACGCACATGTAAAACTGCAAAAATGTGACTTTAATTTTTCCTTGCAGCTATTTTAATGCTCAATGAAATGTCACCTTATGCAGATAGCCTTATTGGAGATATAAAAGACTCTGTAGCCAAGGCTGGGATGGTGTACAGCACTGAGCTTTTTCAGTGCAAATGATTATAAATATATGAGCAGGATGCAGGATATTCCTGCAAAGCTCACAACTTATCACCGAAATCATAAAAATTTAATATATATGCAGTGTGGGGTCTAATGGCAAAAGGCTTAACAAAAAGAAGCTACCATAAGCTTTAAGAATCAGAGGTATAAACAACATAAAAATGAGGCCCCTTTGTCCTCTGTATCCTGCTGACTGTACCGGTAGTCAATTCCAAAGGAATTTAGACTCATTAGTCCCCGAAGCCATCATTACTGCAGGAAAGCAGAGAGGAAGAAAAAAAAGAAGTGGCAGATGATTAAGAGGTACTGGTGTCTGACCATTGACCGTTGGTTTGGAAAGCTGCTGGAAGTGAAAACTTGTATCCAGCAGAGCAGCTGCAGGAGTCTGTGGTCATCCTGGCATATCCCATGGAAGAATGTCTGGAGTCTCCACAAAACCCTCTCTCTAGTTTGTAGACAAAATTCTCATATAATTCTGTGAAATAAGTAAGAGCTCTGGTCACATGTTGCAGTCACAAAATTTATATGAGGGTTTTGTCTCTGATATGAATACATAAGACTATGTATAATGTTGTTCTTAATTCTGCTTTCATGGAAAAATAATCGTAGAAAAAAAAACCTCAAATTATACAGTGTTTTCACATGTTTGTTACATGAAAAGACTAGCTAACTGTGTGGTTTTGGCACCATCAAAATTATTCTGGTAATGCAGTTTTGGTCGATGGTGAAGTTGAGTAGCGTGCAACCAAGAATGAGAAAACTGCAGAAAACAGTTTGAAAACAAAAACAGTTGCAAGAAATAATGGAGTAAAGATTCTGGCTTACATAAAGCCCAGATTTCGAGGAACAGAAGTCAGTTTAAGGTATAATATTTTTATTTTTATTTTCTGGCATGGTGGCATACATACACATGCACAATGGAGCTCAGGTTGCTGCTCTTTGGCACAATTGTCAGATCTGTGTAGCCATTGTAAAATGGTTGTGGCATCTTGGTATTTCTGACTGTGTTCCTATCTTGTATAACAGATACCTTGGGGATGTTTTAAATCTTACAGTGTGCCACTTGGGGCATACACTAATTGGTTTACATAATTTCAGTTTGTGGCATACATCTTGTTCAGAAAGCAAACAAATTGGCTTTTTTCCTTACAAAAAATGTTACTCATTAGGATATAAAGAATACATTTATAAAACCAAAATAAATAGATGCCCCTTTAAGGTACATGTGGCATAAAGGCAACATCAAATTCAGTATCTTCAAAGTATTATTTTACAAACATCTAAAGGCCACAACACACTCAAGCTGGACAATGCATTCCAAAATAAATAGCCGTTCACACTGGTCACAGAATTATATATACATATGTATACTGTACATATTACATATCAAACATATTGTTTTCATAAAATGGATGAGGAGAAATGGTATAAGTAACCCTTCCAAGTTAGAATTTAATACAGGTGATGTTTCTTCTTGTGAGGGAGATGCAGATACCCCCCCACTAAGCAGGGGCTCTGGTCTATATGTATGTTTACCTTGATGCCATTTATTGTTTTTGTTGATGTATTGATCCACTGAAGACAGATCCTATTTGGTTGGTTAATACATTAATTTAGTTTATTTTCAGTATATGTTTGGGTTTGCTTCTAACCACTCTCTCTTTCTCTCTCTCTTTGAGGTAATGTTGGAGATCAGCACAGTCATGAAGGCGTTGCCCATGAGTGTTGCTGGTGGTATGCTTAATTGGTTTGATTGGCACTAACCAAGTGGCCTGAGGAGAGGGGGGGATTAGGGAATAAGTAGTTATTTTGCATTATTAATATTTTTTGTTTTGATGGTTTAAGTAATTGGTAAAGGGGTGGTGCAATTCAGTCTTTTTGGGATAAGTATTTAGAGTTAGTTTGTATTGAATTAGGGTTTCTATGGGTCACACTAGTAAATACACTCCTGTAATTTGCACTAAATGGTTGTGGCCATAGTTTTTATATACTTGGTGAAGGATGTGTATTAGAAAGGAAAAAGAGAAAGGAATCTATGCTTGATGTACATGTAACTAAAAAAGTGGGTAAAACACCCAGAGCTCTGCCAATACTGGAGCCATGTGCTTTTCTTTGGTTGTACATCTCAGTGGCCACCTCCATTCTGCATTCAGTAAGGTGATATCCCCTGGCTAAACCTTACAGTAGGTGTCAGAAGTGGGATGCATTGCTGCTGACCTGAGTGTACACCATACAGATGCCCTAAAGGAAAGAATGGAAAAGGCAACAAAGTTGGTGAGGAATCAGATGGAAGAAGTTCAGCATGGCCAGTGGACGTAGTATGACAAGGGAGCTAAACAAATATCCTTTGAGCCAGGCCAGCAGGTGCTTCTGCTTTTACCAACAACTGAGAATAAGCTGCTAGCCCGATGGCAAGGTCCGTACAGCATCATCAGGAAGCTGGGTCCAGTTACCTTTGAGATTGAGATGCCCTAGAGACAGAACCCAAGACAGACATTTCACATCAATCTGCTGAAGGAGTGGAAAACCCGGGAACTCCCACTCAGTCAGCAGTTGTTTGTTCAAGCTGTGAAAGAGGAGGACCATGTGGATGGTGAGTTTACACCTACCAGTTGTTCCTCATCTGCACTCGATTTGTTTCATCTGTCACTTAACCAGCAGCACGAGCTGGAGGCCATTGTTCCACCTGACCTTTTCCAGGAAAAGCCAGGGGCAACCAAACTGGTGGAACATGACATTCACTTAAAGGAATGCACTCCTGTCAGGCAGAGAATGTATCTGATCCCAGAGAGAATGGTCCCGGTGCTGAAGGAAGAGATTGAGGTCATGCTGGAGTTGGGTGTGATAGAACCCTCCACCAGTGAGTGGAGCAACCCAGTTGTGATGGTAATTAAGGAGGATGGAAGCATCCGTTTCTGCATTGGCTTTCAAAAGGTAAGTGCACAATCAGTGTTTGACTCATATCCACTGCCAAGACTGGATGATCTTATTGAGCGAGTTGGTCAAGCAAAGTTTATCAGTACACTTGACCTCTGTAAAGGGTACTGGCAAGTCCTTCTAACTCAGTGATATTCAATTCGGTCCTACGAGGTCCGCAATCCAGCAGTTTCCACGGGAGACCAGGTACTCTGCTGTCGAGCTGGAATGCCTTGCAATGAAATGGACGATTGACTCATTTAAGTACTATCTGCTGGGACGGGAGTTCACTCTTGAAACTGACCAGAGGGCTCTTCAATGGCCGGAGTCAATGAAAGATACCAACAGCCGCATCACAAAATAGTTCCTGTCTCTTCAACCTTATCGGTTCTGCATTCGACATGTGCCGGGGACACAGAACACAGTGGCTGAATTCCTCTCCCGCCAGGAGAACCTGCAGCCTTCCAAAGGGGAGGGAAATGTGAGGGAGATGCAGATACCCCCTCACTAGGGGCTCTGGTCTATATGTATGTATACCCTGATGCCAGTTTTCCTAATATAGGTGTTGGAGATGCCATCCATCCTGCTGGCTGCTGTAGATGGAACTTCCCTGACTTTCAATGGCCACATCAGCCACTGGTGCAGCGTGAACTGGTAGCACCAAACTTCCAATGAAGCTTGACAGCTGGTTGCTGTCGATCTTTGCCAGCCCTTCGGTCAGCTGCTTCAGGACCATCAGGGAGATTGAACACCCCATTTTGATGCCAACCTCCATCCATTGCCATTCAGTTGTGATACCATTGGAGGTGAGGCACATATGGAGGTTGCTGAAGTAGGCCTACTTGGCTGTGATGTTGGCAATGCCAATGTCAGCTTTATTTATACAGCACATTTAAAAGCCTATGGCTAACCAAAGAGCTTTACAGTAAAATAAAAACAAAAGAAGCAAAGCAATAAAACCGTGAAATAAAAACAGATAAAAGTGACTGCTCAGCCAAAGGCCAGGGTAAACAACTGGGTCAGGGTGAAGATGTGGGTCAAGTGGGCAATGCAAGTTGACATGGAAGAACTCCATTGCAAAATCAATCGGCTTGTGGTGGCACTGAACCAAACATATTTGCCAAGTCTTTAGCCACACTACATGGAGGTCTTCCTTCTCTCTTTTGGCCCACTGGATTTACTCCCAGATAATTGCAGTGTTCTATGCATCCCGGGAAGCTTGGGAGACCAGCCTTCTAGCAACTCGTTCCAAGTTTCGTTGGCAGCAACAGTTGCTTCTCTTCTTCTACTGATATTTTTCCTCCTTGCATTGTGTTAACACACACCTGAATGCTCCAGACCAGCAAACTGCCTAAACCTTTTTTTTTTATCTCGGTTCTCACACTCATCAATGGTCAATTTAGTGCATTTGATCTTGTTAATTCCTATGGAAGCATACAGGGTGTAAACTTACTTCCTCGGTACTTCGATTTATTTCTATATCAAATAAATAATGTAGTGAATTTTGGCCTGTATTGTTGTTCGTCTGGATTGTATTTACCTACAAAAGACCTGGAAAGAACCAGATGATTTTATCTTATGTCCTGAATCAAAAGGTTACACGTTCTTTTTCACATGGTAGTAAAGTTTGTTTTGCAGTCTATTTTACAATACACAGTTAGTCCACATAGCCAACTAATCTAGTAGTATCTATGATTATTCTTTATTTGAACAAACTTTTTTTTTGTACAGAAACCATGATCTGTAAAAGCATTTGGTGTGTTTCATGTCATTGCTTTTGTAAAACAGTGAAAACCTATTAATGACACACTAAGCAGATCAGGAGCTCTCTGTGGTTGTGTGTGCTGCTATCTAATTTATAGCTGGAGTGTTTATAAGACCTCAGAGACAGAAGGCCTGGTTCTTATGTGAGTGAGTTCATCCCCACTTGCCAAAACAAGAAGAAATACTTTTTAAAAAAGTGTTGCTGTGATAAGTGGCAGGATGTTGATTCTGAATCAGAGATTATATATACAGTATATATATATTAGGGGTGCAACAATACATGTAAATGTATTGAATCGTTCAATACAGATGCATACTGAACCGTGAGCACTGTATCGAACAATACAATATTTTTATTAACTTGTCTGTCGATGATGTGCTCAGTGTTGAAAGCTCAGTGGATCTGCGTTCTACTACTCCACCTAGGCTGTATAGTTGAGCGTAGATCCACAGAGTGCTTCCAACATGCATTGAAGAAGGGGTCATGTTAATTGAATATTTTCCGTCATTGACAGTTTTCAATTTTCAATAAAATTACAAGTTAAAAAAAGGCATTCAAATTTATTTTTTGTAGCGAAAAAATATTGAACTGAATATACCGAATATATATATATATATATATATTTTGTCTTGGTGACCATGGTAAAAGATGTTTTAAAATATTCTGAAAGTAGCGGGTTGCCTTTACAGACCTAATCCCTTAAACTAAAAGCATCCTAAAGTTGAGGTGATTACTTGGCTTAAAATGTTTTTTGGAAGCCCAGATTATATTGTAATATAAAAACAAACAAAACCATTAGAAACTTTTAAATCACAAATCTCTTTAAATGCAAAGGCTCATGATTTAGATGCATCAAAGTTACATGCAGACAGAAACATGACTGTGCACATTTAGATTCAGTTATGTACAACCAAGCACAAGAAAAAATGTTTGCTACTGAAGCAGGATGATTTTTCCATGCCAACCTGCCAGCAAAAACATCTGGCAGATACATACATGTCACACATTAGTCAGCACATACACGTCACAAGTGGGCTGCATGTGCGATGTGAAAAATACAGCCAAATGGAAAGAGGATAGTAGGGATTTGGCTCTGAGATCACGTGTGCCTTCTACCAGGCAACCGTGACATCATGTTACATAACGTATGGGAAAGACACACATGACTCACACTTAACTTAAATGATCTAACATATAGGCTGACTCTGAAGAAGCTGAGAAAAATACTATCTGGAGAGGATCCTGCTCTTTCCTGCTCCATAGTTACAGTATGTTTTCCAACATACAGGAGAAAATATGCTAGAAT
>JBBBVU010000003.1:9919121-9935412 GCA_037177055.1 Atherinosoma microstoma
TCTCCATATTTACAGTGTGTTTTCCAACACACAGGAGAAAATATGATAGAGTTTGCAATATATATATATATATATATAGATATATATATATATATATATATAGGAAAAAGGAAGACAGTTTTTAAGTTCTGTACGATAAATTAACAAATTTCCCTCAAAAGTCTTTACGCTCTGTGACTCACAACACTCAAACTTCTTACATTAAAGAAAAACATGTATAAGGGAGAAAATTCATACCAGCAGCCTCAAAAGTGTGAAATCCAAAGTTGGTGATGCAGCTGCAGTCACATACAGTTGTGGGAGAGTCGATGGAATGGGACAATAGAAGACTTTAGTTGAATTTGCATCTGAGAAACAATGGATTTTTTCAGCTCTCCAAACATCTGCTCAAAGTAACATTTAGCAGCAGCCCCAGAAAGCCATAACATTGGAGCACTAAGTTCAACACTTCACGCTAGTTTTTTTAAACTGCTCGGTGTTAAATACAGAAATAGGCTGTAGACAGTAGGAGGCCGGTGATATTTCTGTCACCTCCATGTGAGGAGAAGCAGTGTGTGTGTTTTTCATTCAAGGACACATTGAACCACAGCTCATAAGTGTTGTGTTGGTTTATTTTTGTGTATGTGGGGCACATGCCTGTTTTAATGGCAGCTTTAGTACGTGTTTGATGTGTGTGCTGTGTATACTTACTGTATGGGTTCTCATGTGCTACGTGTCTCTCTGTCTAAAGTTATTTTTGTCTGCAGTTTCAACATGTGACAAATCTACATTATGAGTCTATTTTCAGTTGTTCTTATACGGTCATGTACTTTGCATAGAGTATAAAATGGATTTCACTACCTTAACACCACAGACTGGTTATTGGACTGCAGGTTTGAAGCGTTGACTTGATCAATAATTGATATTTTGGGTGGCATAACAAACCTGAAAGAGGTTCTTCAGACTGAGAAACTGACATTATGTGTCCGTTGTGTAACAGCCACAGCACTCACCTCTAACTCAAAGTAGACAACTCCTTTATGAATGATTTAAATATGATTAAAATGGATAAATCAGATACATACACACACAGCATGACAATATTGACGAGCAGTCAGAATCCGATAATACACAAATTCAAAAATCTTAGGCCAGTAACGCTCAGGGGTTAGATATCAAAGCTCACAATACCAGTGGGGCCAGAGGCAAAGATCAGGTCCAGGTACAGGTATGGCTTACAGAAGGCTGGAAAGTCACTAGCTGAAAAGGTTTGCAGACAATATGGCAAGGGACTGGGGTGGACAATCCTGCTTCAATTCAGTTCAATTTAACTTTATTTGTATAGCGCCAATTCATGCCAATGTCATCTCAGGGTACTTAACAGACAAGAAAAGGAATTAATTAGTGGTTAATTAGTGGCTGACTGCAGTGAAGTGAGAAGTGACAGGAAATATCACCAAATAAAGCATGGGCCAGGGAGCCAGGCTGGAAACCGTGACACCCTTAACCCTCTTCTTAGGCGTTTTCCAGTTGACTTATAATATCAAAGATAAAAAATACTGATTAACACTTTAGTTGTTGGATAATTGGTGTCCAGTGATAAACTGAACACATTCACAGTTCTATGTGTTGAAAGCTTTATTTATTTATAAATGAGATGCACATTGTTCCTTGTGATTCTTTTGTTTTCTTACAGGGTTTTTCTTCTTCTGTTAGTTCCAGGTCAAAGCCCTGGACATTACGATGGACTATACAAAAAGTGCAATGGTGTCTTTGACACTGAACATCTACTGGACATAGAGGAGAAATTCAACTCCCAACTACATTATCTGGAGATGTTTATCCAACTTTCAGAAACTAGGTATGATTTTAGATGGACTAGCTTGTTTTTACATGTATTTTATAAGTCTGGTTTTAGATAGAAAAATACAATAATCAAAATTTTTCTAATCTCATAATGCATTAAGTGGTGATGTACGGTGCTGGATCCAACACATCTTTAGCTCAAATAAACTCCCATCCAGAAAACATCAAACCTCCCTCATCACGTCCTAAGTCAATAAATTTCTCCCAAACATCATTATTAGTGTGGTTGGCGAGTGGTTAGTCATTTTTTAAGATAAATACATACTGAGATCCAAAGCCTGAATATAGGTTTTTTTAATCTTAAATCAGGTTTCAGGTTTCACTGTCCAGCTCCTCTGTCTTGTTTTCGAACGGTCACTTGTGGCTTCTAATAGACCATGATGCCTTCAAAATGACAATTCACAACTAATGGGTGACATCAGGATCACGTTGGGCAATTGTTCTGATAAGAGCATGGCTTCATTTCCAGTAATCCTACACTGAGGCATAAGAAAATATTTGTAGATTAAACTTTTGATATTGAATTTCCATTAAAAGCACACCTGTGTGATCCCTACCTTGATTATTTAACATTTGGTTGGACTCTTGCATTAGTTCTGAGAATTAGATTAGAAGATTAGTACAAAGATTAATACTACACTCTCAAGCCCTGGGAGCTGTGAGTAATCAAAGTGCAAACAGGTGCAGGTTCCATGGTGTAATAGTGAACACTAGAGACGTCCAGTAAATCTCAGCAGAGTCTTTTAAAGCCACAGAGTTTTCCAACGGTTTATCTGCCACACCTGGTAGATGAAACAGAGGTTAGTTATGAAAATTCTAAAGCTGAACTATATGGAAACATGCCAAAGGAAAGTTTTTGTCGCAGACAAGTGCAGACCTTATAAATCCGATTTATTTACTCTTTAATCAGCTACTTTTTGTATTTCAGATATGTGGATCAATGATTGGTTAATAAGCAGATGGATCAGCACTTATAGCTTTCATGACAACTTCTTGCAATTTGATTAAATTCTTCATCCTTGATTCTGTCATCATCATCATTATCATAAACCTCACATATCCCCAAAAATAGGACCAGATACAATTCCAAACTGTGTGAACCTTGAACAGAAGCTGTTTATTTAACCATATTTTAGTGTAAATGTGAGTGTTAAAGATTATCTAAGAAAGAAAAGCCACCTGTCAAAAGTTCATCTCCATAAACCATAAATGACAAAACCAGAAGGTGGTGTCCGGTGCCGGAGCAAAAAGTGATGGATGCAGATTTAAATAACCGTAGCTACATCACAGACATTCTCGGCCAGAGTGTGAATGCTGAGCAATGTGGCTCCATCCCATCACATCACAGCTGCAGTGATTAGAGCTGAAAAAGTCTCTGACACAAGTGTAAGGATGCATGAAGCATTAAGTTCAACTTCGACGTCAAATGTCAGTGCCAGAGTCGATTTTAATTGTTGTAAGGAGAGAAAGCAAGATTTAAAAAAAATGGTCAAAGATTGCATGAACTATATGGAATCAGCTGCAGATGTGAAATGCAGTAATGAACGTTTAATACAAAAATGAGATAAAGCTGATGAGACAAGACAGGAAATAACTTAGGTTCAAACTGTCTGCAATGAAAAACGTCAATAGCATTTTCCATGTTATCAGCTATTGAATGCTAAAACTAGTCTTAAATTTTGTAAGAAAAAAAAAGAGAGGAGTTTAAAGCAAAAAAAGTCCATGTAAATGAAAGCTGGGAGAAGAATAGCTGATCCAGAAGAAACTTTTTCTCTCCAATTTCTTTCCAGAACAGCACAGAATGTAAGGATGCTACAGTTATGAAACATCTGTGCTAATACAAGATGTTACTCTCAGAAACAGGCAGCAAAGGCACCGGGCCAGAAAGATAACAGCAAGCACATCCTGCTCCCTGCACTGGGACCTTGAGTTGCTAACTGGCTGCTATGAATGTGTTTTGTATCCATGTTATGAACCTACTGAATATAATTTATGTAGTGTAAAATCTCCACTTTAGTCCCAACAGAGGCTCAGTGAGGTGGAGCCTTGAGGTGAAAGTAGATGTCAGCGGCAATACCAACAGTTTGATGAAGTTGTAGGTGGTTTTAAAATGGATATTTAAAGTTTAACATTTCTCACAACTTACAAATCTGTAGTATCTAATGAATAATCATAATTAGTTCAAAGCAATACAAATCAGAATAAAGGCATCATGTATAAAAGTTGTTTAAAGTGCTGCACTGTGGATAAATTTGTCAATGAAAATACCAACATTTCATCATCATTATCTCATTAGCCTGTTAACTGACTTTCTATGTTGGATTTTCTGTCACCTTTGGTTAAAAATCCAGTGTTTTTGGAGCTATCTTGTTAGAAAATGTGGTTAAAATGTTTTAATTTTCAAGTTGTTACTGAACTTGTGTGCTTTTTGGTGCAAATTCTTAACATTTTACAGGCTATGTTTAAACACTATTTCAGCTGTTTGAGAGTTTTATGTTGCAATGGACTACAAGTTAAAAAACAAAGCTGACAGATTCTCTGTATTAAATGTAGGTACTTGAAAATCACTCCTTGCTTCTTGAGTATGTATTCTTTTTTTTAATTGTGATTTAACATTACCAGCATGTTGTATTCATGCTAAATGTATTATTGTTCACATAATGTAAGACTGTTGTAGGATGAAATGGGATCTTTTCACTCAAAATATCTAAAAATGTAAATTGTGTTTCATAAAATTGTTTCATTGCTTTTCTTTAAGTGAAATACAACTGGAAGAAGATGCTCAGCTTCTTACTGAAATTTATTAAGGCCTTGTATTTTAAATGTTACATGATAATCATCTCTTACAGCTAGCAATGGAGATGTACCTGAAGAGGAATAGTAGCTCCTTATATAGTATTCACTAGTTATTTCTGATAGAAACGCCCTTTTATTGCCAGTTTTTATGAGAAGTCAAATTGTCTGCTGGAAAATAAATAGTTGAAAAAATATGTTTTTAAGGATGTATAACAACAAAATTCTCAAATGACTTCAGGCTGTGAGAACAAATTATTTTTTCTCTTTGTAGTTTGCTCAAAGTGCTTGTCGTTATTTTACAGCTGAGCTACTGATCCCTGCAAAGAGATGAAGCAAATACAAAGTTTAATTTCAGCAACTGTGTTGATACAGTTTGACTTAAACTTTTTTTTTTAATGTAATCATAGGTGACTAATACATCTGAGGCACTGCGGAGAAAGCATAAATGCAAGTTGTTACAGTGACCAAGTCAGAGATTGTGGAAAAACAAGTCAGAGCTCTGCCTTCAAATGCAGAAGCTACTGTAATTAGCATGTCCTGTACAGAGCACAGACATATCACACATGCTCAGCTGACAGTAAAATCACACGCTGTGCTACCTGTGAGAGATCTTTATGAGTCTGAAGTTGATCCTGAAAGTTCTGTTTTGGCTTTTGTTGGAGATTGTGTGGGAACCTCAATTACCCATGAAAACAACATTGTGAGGCTTTACTTCAAGTTGACACACATCAATTATTGATTTATTAAGTATAATGATTACCACACTTGCATTTCAGTGCGTCCAAACATGTTTAACTGACTATAACCTGGAGCAACATATGCATCATCTTAACTTTCAATTCTGTCACTTGTGTGTTGTGTTATTCAGTGAATCATTACCAACAACAGTCTGATGTTCCCAAGGTGAAATTCCAGCCTTAGGATTCTTACAATCCAGGTTTGTTTTTAAGTAGACTGATAATATTTCAACTATTTCTGCACTACTAGTCTAAAAAGCATATGTGTGACCCTAGGGCCACAATGAAATGTTTTAGCAACATGTGTCTGCTGACACAGTCACGATTCAGTCAAGCATTTGAAAAAGATGGGATATTGTGAATCAAAATGTCCAAACTCCATTGTGAGGATGGCTTTCGTCTCCCCCAATGCTTTACTAAGATTACAAATGATGCATTAAGAAGGATGGGCGACATTCTACGTTGCACAACTTCAAATGAGAGGACATTGTTCAGTCTTCTGTCAGCCTGTGGGGACACAACGGCCTGCTTCTTTTCAGTTTTACAAGAAACAATCTTCACTTCTTTTTCATTAAGACATTGAAGATGGTTAGAGGGTCAATTCTGCCATCTAGTGGATAGAATGCAAAAACATTAGTACATTTACAGAGGAGTAGGAATGTTTAATTACTTGACCTTGTCTGTATTTAATAGGGAAATGCGCCTTTAGTCCACTGATACTAGGCAACTAAGAACTCCTCTCATAGTTGAAGAAAAATTAATTATTTAATACATTATAATAAATTATTTAGATGGAAATATTCATCTGCTGGAAAACTACAGGCTACTGGCAGTTTGGGTAAGTTGAGGGTAGCTGGATAGAAGCAAACAGGATTTTACAAACATCACACAAACCTTTTTGTCAACTTACATTTTTAATTCAACTAAAAGTTGTTTTTTGTTTGTTATTTTTACAAATCTGAGTATGATTTAATCACAAAAACACAACATATGGATAGAAAAATGAAAGATTGAGCGACAAACATCCAACAGAAAGAAAACAAAAAAACTTGCCAAATGTTCTCAGATCTCTTGTTTTGAGTAACTTCAGTACTTTTTCTGCGAACCAACATGGTTAAGAAACCTAAGGTATGAGAAGTAAATTCAAACCCCCTTTTGCTAAATTAAGTGTAATACTTTTGACAATAATACAGCTTGAAACAACAACAAAGCATTTCTGATTATGTCTGGTACAAAGAGATACTGGAATATAAACAACTGGGATTTAGTAACTGGACTAAATCACACAAAATTATTTTCAAAGGGGAGTGATTTCACCCCCATTCATGACTGTTTATCTAAATAAAAAACAAAAAGCTGCCGTTCCAAACTGTCATTCCTCATCCCAAGAAAGTTTCTTTCATGTTTGCCAGACCAAAAAAAAAAAAAGCACAACTAAAATAGTTTCCATAAATCAAGAGAAAGATGCTGGTTTAATAGTCCATTAGGGGAAGTAATACATTTTAACCCCCCCTCCTGTTTTAGTAAGCCATGGCATCACCACCCTCTCTCTTTGAATGTGCTACTGGCCCTCCTTTACACCAGGATGCTGTCATGTTAGCCCACTCTGAGAGGTGGAGCTACGAGGACGACTCCATCTCCTCGGACAAACAGCATGGGGATGTTCCTCTTGGTAGACTGAAAGAACACAGACAAGTTACACTTTTACACGACTGATATTTATTCTTAAAACTATTTGCTTAAAATAGTGCTGAAGTTGTGAATATATGTTGAAACAAGAAGATGAAGGTGCTGGGCTAAGAAAAAGTTGCAATGATGCATACGTTAAGATCTTCCTGCAGATCTGCTCTACAAGGTCTGTTGTAACTGTTTCAGTGGTTACAGACATATTGTCACAAAGGGCCTTGATATGCTCGTGCTGAGGCATGTTTAAGCCAGCATCTGCCTCACCTTTGATCCCAGTTAATTTGCATATAAGGAAAGCAGATCTATAGAGGATGCAACAATCAACATTGATCTCCACGCAGCACTTGAGCTCCTAGAAAACAACTGAAAAGATTTCTGCATATAATACTATCATATTATAGATACTGATCAAGAAACTACTTAACCTGGGTCTCTGCATTCATCTTTGCACCTGGATTATGGAGTTCCTTGGTTATAAGCTCAGTCCCCACCTCTTCTCCATCCCAGCACTCAGCACAGGTTCCTTGCACACTTGCACACCAACTCATACCTCCAACTAAACTGTCAAATTTTTGGACGACATGACAGTGATCATGTTCATATTGGAGATGAGTCCACCTATCAGGATGAGGTTGATAACCCCCGTTGTGGTGTTCTGTAAGCAACCCGCCACTAACAAAATAACTCATTGTGGACTTTAGCAAATGCAAAGCTGACTGCTTTCATTTTTCATAACTGGAAACTGTGTGTAGAGGTTGCACCCAGTATAGAGCATCTTAACATACTTTCACTCTGTGGTATGCTGGATCCTCTGCAGCTGACAAAAAAAAGAAAAAGAAAGAGCTTTACAGAGGATCATCAGCACAGCACAGAAAATCACTGACTACTGACTTTCCTCACTCCAGAACATCACAAACAGCTGCTACCACTCCAGATCTAAAGCCAAGATCAGAGGCTCTTTAAACCCTGGCTATCACCTGTTTGACCTTCTGCCTTCAAGAAGGCGATATGGGTCAATCAAATCATGCCCTGCCAGATTCACAAACAGTTGCTTTCCCAAGGGCATCCACACACTCGATCAACACACAATGACTAAAACACAAGGACATTCACCACTGCTTCTAAACGATGTGATATGAACCGTACAACATTATTCTTGAATTGTAAATTTTGTTTTTTATACTTAACTATTATTCTGATGTAATTAATGACTCTTTGTTGTATTGATTTTTTTTAAACTTGTGACTGTGTTTGCATGTGTTTTAACGGGACTATTGGGAGGTGTTTCTGCAATTTGGTTGTTTTATGCAATGTCAACATAGCTTCCTATTAGTGTTGTCACAATACCAGAAATTCAGTAGTCAATATCAATACCAGTGAATTTCCACAGTACTCGATAGTAAATTCAATACCACGGCAAAAGAAATCCCATATTTCTTTAACATATCTACCTTATTTAAAATATTCACTTCTTTACAACGTAGAAACCTGAACAGATAAATAAATAAGATATGCTCGTAGTGGCGTTTTGCCTTCAAGTATTTAAAACAAACATTGTGCTCTTTACTATAATGAACAAAGTTTCAACAAACATGGACAAATAAATAAAAAAACTTAAATAGAATAATAAAATATGTCTGTAATAGCAGCCTTCAAGTATTTGAAAGAAACAAACTATATTGTGCTCAAATGCTTTTCATCAGTATTGCAAATGCCAGCAACCAGTGATCAAAACATTTTTTTTAAATGCTTAAAGTTCTTTGTCTGTTGCCGGTTTTGCGAAAGGAACACCAACATATCAATGTTCTCTTGGGTCAGTATTTACAAAGTTTAACTCACGTTATGTTCTGAGGACTGAAACAGTGCTAACTGCGCTATTTTATGAACTGTGACTATGACAGCTAATCTCCTGCCATAAATTAGGCGGTCTACTCTATTCCATGCACTCTGAGTAGCCATCTTCACTGAACTGTTTGGCTTGCAGCTGGCGGATGAACACCACCCGTACGTCCGGTACCTCCGATACCATGAAAATATAGGTACCGACAATACAGCAGTAATGCTGGTGCTGACTTGGTACCGTAGTACCGAATACAATGACAACACTTCTTCCTATTCTAATTCACTCTTATCAACAGTATACAGTAAGTGATTAGATACAGTCCATTGTATAATTGTCCTCTATAAAGCATCATTGCATTTGATGAGCCTTTAAACTCATAACCTAGTCATCCCAGATTAGTGTTCTTGGATCATACTTCATGATTTCCCCATTAATTAGACAAAACACCCTGGATTTCAGGGTTGTCATTTGTTATAGAAAAAGAAAAAGCAACAACAGCCTACTCTGAAGTTAATTCATAGATGATCACACTCTTTACAGAGCTAGGTTGACGAAGGTGATACAAAGAATCCATGACTCAAAATAGAACAGAGGGTTACACTAGTGGGGATGTGTTGTTAAAGATAACAATGCAACATGATCACAGAGGATTAATGTGTGTAAAGACTTGACAGACATAGCGCAGCACAGCAGTCACTCATGTTCCAGTCTGGATTGTACAACACACACATCACCACTACCTCATCACTTTGCAGTAACTCCCTCGTTTATAACAGTTACAACTAACCAGTCCATGGTTTTTTCTTTAAAAGCTCATAATTGCCGTTTTATTCCAAGTATTGAAAAGTTTAATGACATCTGGTCAAAGAAATTATCTACACTGCAGGTAATCGTACCTGACTGAATTTAGGCCTGTGGAATTGAGGTGATCTCAAGAGCATATTTCTCCAAGCTGAAGACATGCTGCTATCTATTATAACATTTACTCATTTTTTAAAACATATTTATTACTGCACATTTGAAGAAAACAGGAAATGTTAGTTTTAAGATGGCAAAGAACTCCTGTTGTTTAAACAACCAGGACAAAAACTTAAACCTAGCAGGAGACTTAGACTAATCACTTCCCTAAAAGCCAGTGACAGTGCAACACACAGCCAACAGCTCCACATTTTCTCGCTCTGTACCTGAACCTAGCTGACCGTACCTGTGCCAAAGGACTTGGAGTAATGTCTGTCTCCACCCTAGCAGCACCTATCCTCCTCTCCTCTTCATGTCTCCTCATCATAACCTCATCACCTCTGCTTCTGTGTTGTTCGATTCTCACATGTTTGAAGAGGTTTGTGCTCTTCACACACTCATCATACTGTGCATCATTGCCGTTCGTAGCGCTGAAATATCTCCACTCATCATTGCACGCTAGACTGATCATTGAGCAGCGAGTGAACCTTGCGTTGCTGCAACGCAGTGCCTTGTTTCACAAATGTCTATGGCAGGCGGAAGAAGAAGTAGTTCCTACCTATGCTGAAAGTTTACATAACTGTTGAACAGATATTTCAGTATTTATCCGCACATCACTACTAATTAGTCTTCTCTGATAACTCCTTAGATCACAGTATAGGCACGTTCTTGCTTACCCACTTATTCATTTGTTTATTTCTTTGACCGGCCCAAAAGTTAAGCGGCCTACATGGGATTCCTCCCGAACGTCCCAATTAGCCACTCCGGCAGTGTGTGCGTACTTATCAGTCCATTTGTTATTACATTTTCTGTTATCCCTGACAACCTCTTCTCCTTTGAATGTGACATTTTCATTTGGCCTTCTCAAATCAAATCAAATTTGGCCTTCTGTCAGCTAACATTCAAATCAGTTGTGATTTGTGCCTTTGTCTTCACCTTAGTTGTTGCCATGAATGGTGTTAAAACTACTGATCAGGAGGATCATTTCTGTGCATCAACTTTGACCATTTACAATCATGTTTGATAGTAATTTCACTTTTTTAACCTTTCTGCACATGTTCCTTACAATCATGTCATCTAGAAGGTTAAATGCAGCTGCTAAGCTACATCAATTTCCATTAACCAAACATTTCTCTAACACATGACACTGGTGTTTATAGTTTAGTGATGTAACGTGTATTTATCCATCATGATTGCCTTGGACAGGGGTGTCAAATTCTGGTCTTGTTTCTCTGCTCCAGCCCACCGGATTCCAATCGAATGGATCCAATAGCTTCTTGTCAACTTCTTCACAATGACCCATTAATCTCAGTCGGGTACATTGAAGCAGGGAAAAAACAAAAACTTGGAGGATAGTGGCCCTCGAGGACCGAAGTTTGATAACTGTGGTCTAGGAGGTAAAGCTTAAAAGTACAACATGATTCCAGGCAGTTTGAACCACAAACATGCAGCTTAATCACCTTTGTCCGTCATGTGACTGTAAAACTCTGGTCACATACAACAGGTGTAAGGCAATGGTTTCAATATGTCTGAATAAAGCTCTAAGAAATACCAAGATAAAATTTCCTGTGAACATGAACATGACTAACAGCTTTACAAGACTAACAATGTTATGTTTTATGAACACTTTAAAAAAATCGGGGAAGTAAATCGCTATTTAAAAATCAAGGAGGACTGCCCTTGTTTATTTGGCTTATGTTTATGATGGACTTGTAGTGGTTTAATAAATAATTGTTTCAGGAGAATGCAGGCGGGCGTAAAAGAGCCCAAAACAAAAACTGATGTTTCTGTATGTAGAAGCTCCACTGTAGGAGGAAAAAGCACATAAATACAATGTTGTACCTTGTAAAGTTCTTCATACGTCTCCTCATCAATCTCCACTGTAGTCACCGTTTCCTCCACATCACCGAGGATCATGTTCAAGTGCTGGTCATATGCCTGGGACAGAAAACCTTAACATGTTAGTGAGAAGAAATGCACATGAAAGCCAAAAAAAACCCCGAAAAGAATAAACTAAAACAGCTGAACTGCATATTTTCAGAGAATTTCTGGGAAGCCAGGCCCACAAAGAGGGATCATCTGAACTTGCTGATTGGGAGCAACTTACATGCAGTCGGCCGCGGAGTTCCCGGTCATTCCTCATCTTCACGTAGATCCGCTCATCTAGACTGAGCCTGATCAGATCAAGTGGCTCCTCAACTGTGTTTGTAGTCGGTTGCTAAAGAGAACATATAAAACACAAACTGTTATTTAAATCTATTTACACTTAACCAAATTGAATCCTTTTTAATGGCTACTTTAAAAGATCAACCTCTATCTGTATAAAGGTGCTATTTAGCTGAGAAATTCAGTGTAAGAGGAGATTCTAATTCTTTTGGAAAATTGAAACTTAGTATAAAGTAGTAAAGGTCAAGTTAAGAGGCACTTTTTTAAAATTAAATTTCAACACAGATGCACATTCTAAGTTTCCAAATAAACCCCATTTAAGTAACCTCCTTAACGCACCTGTTTTTTTGTTTGTTTATGTTCTTTTATTCTATTGATAGTTTTTTTCAGCTTCTAGCCCTATTGTAAATCAAGCCAGTTATTTACTATCTTGATTTTGCACCAGCTGCTAATAATTTGAAGAGGCCCATTACAAAATACAGAAAAATATATATGAATTAATATCTTCAGTACAGGAGGCTTTGTCGGTGCAGGAAAAAAATAAAATAAAATGTCATCTAACTTTATGCAGCCAAACAGTTTGGGGTATATATGAACATACACTGAACAAAAGTCATGCAATTCATTTAATGTTTAGATATTATTAAAATAATTCTACGTTTAGTAGTTTTGGTCTGCATATTGGGATTAACCTAATTATTGGTTAGTCTACGTAAGAACACCGCTATTCAAACACGTTTTGTCATTTAGACGGTAGCATTAGAAGCTAACCAGGCTAAACCGACTAGCCTGTTTCACAGGCCCAAACAGGCTAATAACACAACCAACGAGAACAAAACAACACAACAATCACAATAAACTAAAGACACGTGTAAAGTTATTGAGAGTCCTTCACAGAAGATAATTACATGTATGCGGTGTCCAAATAAACGGTATAAATGCACCCAGTTACACCAACCTGCTCAACTTCGTCCGCCATGATTTTGAGGTTGCGTCGAGTAGATTGACGGTACGGAAGTTGCCAGGTCCGTAGAAAACACGTTTTCAGAAAATAGACGAGTGCAGCTGTCTGCCACGTTCTCCTGTAGCAAACAAAGAAAATCAGTATCTGTTTTGTATTATGGGCGTGTAGATACCAAATAAGGCGAAATAATCTTTAATAATCTTTATTTTCGTAAATGACATGGAATATTTAGAATGTTTCACCAAATGACTAGTAGAATGTGTCATGTTTTTTGTTTGTTTTTTTATCGCAAAAAATACAGATCTACATTCTTGATATTGGTTTGTGAGTTGTTTGATGATTGTAAAACATTTAATTACAGAACATTTTTATCTTTTTTTTTTGTTGCAGTATAAAGTGGAATAAAATTTGATAATTAAAAAAACAAAAAAACAATGCTACGTTTACTTAACGGTACTGTTTTGTGCCCAAATCTGGCAACCCGGTCTATAATACCGTACTCCAGTTGCAATCCACCTTTCCAGACTCTTCCATCGTTCACGTTGGCATAGCGGCACAGCAAGCTGCTCAACGGTAAGACAATTTAACCCCAAATGTTTTTTGTTTGTTTTTATTTTTTTTACATTAATGACTAATATGTCTCCATTTCTTTCGATGCACCGGTTTTCTATCTTGCCATTAGAGACTATTCAGTTTTGTCTCCGATATACCCACGTCAGAAGATCAGGTTAAAGGAGCTCACTGGTATGATTATGTATTATTATTGGGACTTCAAGGCAGACTACAGGTATAAAATATGATGTCAGCAGCTAAATGCCATGTTACAACCACATATTAATAATTAGAGAAGTAAACTGTAACGACGGCTTTAAAAACGCACACAAAACTGAAAGTTTATTGCGTTTCATAAAGTTGCAGTGACTGGTTTCTTGTCAAGTTTTTATGTGATTATGCAGGAGCTTCTCTGTCCATAGTAATATCAATTATTATTAAAAAAAATGTTCATTTTCAAAGCTTTTTAATCGTGCTGCTACTCATAAGGCACTAATAAGGAATGATATAGCGTAGCCTACAGGTTTCTACAATTAAACTGATCCAACCAGTGATAAGATATAATAGATGATCTTTTAAAAGGAAGAAGAAAAGCTCTCAAAGAAGATAGCATTCAAAATATAAAATGCTCAACTTTACTGAAAACTCTATTTACAGTATATTTTGAGACACACAATGACGTAACAGAAATGATAATATAAAAATGTAATATTTTGATAGATACTTTTTTTATACTTTTATATTTAACAAAAAATATTAATGTTAAACATAACGATGTATTCTAGGGGTAAAATGTATTTCTATATTTTCATATTTGGCAAATTATTAGTGATTTTGATAATATGCATTACAAATGTATGGGATCAATCTTGTGCCACCAGGGAGCGAATCTGAATTCTTTATATTTGAATATGAACCACTCGATTTGAACCTGAACATGCCAGTTTGAATAATTGCATTAAAAAATTTAACCTGAATTACCATATTTGATATTGAATCTTTGTTTTTTGAATGTGTATTGTAGAAATTTTTTATCTGTGTTTCTTGTATTTGAAAAATTTGGTTTCCTAATTCAGTTTCGTATTTCTGTTTCAGTTCGCTCCATTCAGATTCAGTTCTCAAATTCAATCTTTTGTGCCACACATCTGGGACCTGGCATCAGGCAAATCTAGTCGAGGGCAGATGAAGTAACCTCAAGGCTAGATGAATCACCCGCGCTGCTGGCCAGTGTAGTAGAGCGTCCTGGGTGCCCTTTTTGCCTCAGTCCGCTTGCGCACTCATAACATGTAAGGATTAAACAACGGGGACCCGTGGACTTCTAATTAACTCTGCTGCACGTCGTGGTGTTCTAGACTCCACATCGTGCATTAAAAACCGTATAATGCATGGGTCCTCGTTGTTTAATCTACTTATACCATGGTCACACACAGTAAACATTTTATAACAAATATTTATTTTTTCCACAAAACTTGCCAAATAATCTATGTTGGCCTCGATGTACTTTTTATGCTAAACAACCGTTGTAGCGTTTGTCTCATTCACCTGTCAAAAGCCAGCTGATCTGAACACCTTGATTAATGCGTTGCTATGGTGACGCCCATAATGGAGTGATATAACAGTGATTTAACTTGCCAAACTATAGTGTGCGTATACTAAAATAATGCACACGTAAGATACTATCAAATCTCAGGACGGGTCTGAGATTGTATACGCAAGTTTGAATCAGTGTGGATTAGCATTGCAGCAGATCCTGAAAATAATTAGCAAACAAACCTCAAACCGTTATCTAAGTAATATTCAATACTCAGAATTAACCCATTTACAAGAAGCAGATTAAGATGGATTCCCAAAACAATTAACATAAAATAAAACAAAATTAAATAGCTTACTGATGGCTACCGCTCGGAGTCCCCAACGACGCACTCAAAACATGATTTGTGAAAATAACATTCAAACAGCCTAAGCGCACACATGACAATGTGCATATTCAACAGGCCTACATTTGTCAAATAAAACCATGAAGCCTTGCTGGTCCCTGACTTTTCCTAAAAATATGTGAGTTTTCATTAAAATTAGTTCTAATATTTAGTATGTAAAGATCAGAGGATTTTGATTTGCTCTTTTATTAGATTACCGACAACCCGACCTGAAGTCTAAACGCAGCCCTGGTGGCCGTTTTAGTGTTAAAGAAGAGCTTTCACAGTTTGCCTGTCAGATCTGAACAATGGCAGATTTACTACTACTAGAGGAACTGTAAGGGACACGGGCGTGTCTTCAGGGACCCCAGTGATCTCCTTATGGAGACTGATGATTGGCTGATCAGTCCCCATGGAGACTGATGACTGGCTGATCAGTCGCTTTCGGCTCCTATTTCACTGGGTGAGGCCTCTGAAACACGAATAATTAAGGGCGTAAAATGTCAATGACGATGGATTTCAACTGCCGCATTTATCAAGGTCCAATGATTCATTCATACGTTGGAATTGGTCAGATACGAAGGTTTCATAAATCACATGTGGATCCAAAAGTTAGATCATTCCTGCGATCAGATGTGAGCTCTTTTCCACGTTAGTTTGATAAATGAGGGGCCATGTTCCCACATGTTTACTCATTCAAGTGTAAGAGTGACAGAGGAAGTGAGATAGGCAGTGGTTCTCAGACTTTTTATACAGAGCACCACCTCAAATAATATTGGGTTCTTAGACTAGTAACACCATTCTAGGTACCACCGAGATAAAGGATTTA
>JBBBVU010000003.1:9935512-9949824 GCA_037177055.1 Atherinosoma microstoma
AGCGATTTTGTTTTACTTATTTCTCAGTATTCGCAGGTGCTAAGGTCTTGTAATTTTACAAGTATGTAGCATCTGGGTCATACTTTAATTTGAAATACTCAGATTCTGCTGGGCCCCTCGCTTTAAGACCCATTTATGGTATCTTGCGTATGTAAATAGGTATGTCTGTGTCGAACGTACCGACGCCCTCATACTTCTATGCATCTTTTACGATGGTTACCAAGTCAGTTTATCCACTAGTGGGCAGTGCTAAGTTCAGAGTTCACTTCTGCATTCTGATGACAGTTTCAGACACCAGTTGGTGTAATGCACCACTGTAAACTTGTTTGCAATCACAAAACAAGCCCAACACACTCACACAGCCTTTCTTCAAAAGCTCCTGCCATTGGCGACCATTCATCTTTACAATTGTTGCCCTCATCATTTTCTATTCTTCCTGTTCCTCTTCTTATTCTCTGGTTTGTTCCTTTTGCTGGTCGCATGCCAGCTATA
Organism: Atherinosoma microstoma; assembly: GCA_037177055.1. NCBI lineage: Eukaryota > Metazoa > Chordata > Actinopteri > Atheriniformes > Atherinidae > Atherinosoma > Atherinosoma microstoma. Next base: position 9,936,005 of record JBBBVU010000003.1, read on the forward strand.
CCGCTCAACACTGCCCCCGCGGTTTCTGGTGGTATTGCTTCGTTTGCTGCATCAAATTACGTATGCACTAGGCCCCCAAAAACGGAGCAAACACGTCTGTCAGTCTGTGTATCCGTCTTTTACATCAAGCATTAAATGGGTCTTCACTGTAGTGGATGCCTGCTCCATGTAGATGCTAATGGCTGCAGCACTAGAGCACATGAAGTAAGCGTTTTGGTGGTGGAAGGTAGGGAGAGGAGCGAGGAAAATGTGGATGCCGAAGAACATGTCTGCTATTTGGAACAACGTTGGTTAAGAGATATGACCCACTACAAACATAGATACTCTGTGAGGCATGTGGAATACTTGTGCCAACCACCAGGGGATACACGTTCAAGCTCTGGTGCCCCCTACAATACAACCACAAGGAGCTATAGAGGATCCAGCAGACGTTTTGTGTGTTGCGCCATCTTGCGGTGCCACCTTTACTGCATGTCTTAATTACCTCTTATCTGCCGACAACGGCATTGGTATGTAGACTGATGACGTTACTAGCCTTTTTATAGCACAAGCTATAAAGTCCAGCAGACATCTGTGCATGACAGTTTTGCCAGTGGAGGTTCCGTATGAGAAAACATCATAACGGCAGATTTATTTGTTTCATTTATCGCAGATCATTTTGTCATCGCAACTTCCATCAGTGTTATCGCATATTACATGTTTTCCTGATATCGTGCAGCCCAAGCGTAGACCCACGTGTACCACAGAACATTCTCCTTTTGTGAGCACAGGACAGAAAATGAACCAGATACTTTTGAGTAGTGTGTGAGCTTAACTCATTGGCCACGTTTACATGAGTTTTTATTCCCCTTTAATTCTGAATAAAAGTTAAATCCGCTTTTAAAGAAATGACAAATGACCATGTAAACACCTAATTCCAAATGAAAATGATAATTCTGAATAAAACTTAATTCCAAAGTATGTGGCTGGTTTATTCCCCTTTTTAATTCAAAATTAAATAATTCCCCGATCATGTATACCTTCATTCCGCATTAAGTTAATTCCGGTCGTTCTGTGCATGCTCATTCTCCTATCCTGTGCTTCCTGTCCCCATGACATACATATTCTGAGCTTGCCGCCTAAAAGGGAGCATTGGACTCGAGCTGAGTCTAGTCACGCGAATATGAAGTAGTATGCTAGTGTAAAGCTGCTGCTTCAAAACTTAACTCAAAATCCAGTTAAAGTGGTTCTTATGTGTTTTTTTTTTTCATGTTTTGGTAGAAAAGAAACGAAGCAGGAAGTGGAGTTTGTTTTTCTTCTGGTAGACGTAAGTACGTCACTTCCGCCCCCTGTCCAATCAGAACATTTCCCAACCGCCAGATCTAAAGCAGAATTTAGAAAACATCTTTTTCATGTAAACCTTAATTCGGAATTATTTTTATGTAAACCCTAAGGAGAGTACTTTAATTCCAAATTATTTAATTTGGATCAATCAATTCAGAATTAAAAAACATGTAACCGTAGCCATTGTGTCCCAAAGTGATATGATTCTTCATATTACAACAGGTTTTAGTTCAGAAAGACTACAAACTGAATCCGGCTGTCTTGTGAATATTTCAGAACGTAGTAAGCAAGAGGCCAAAGAACATTTAACTCACTTTTGGCTGTTTCATTAAATGCATGACGCTCATGGAGATGACATGTAATCTCTTTCTAAGCGGATCACCTGATGGATTCTTTTGACCTTTTAATAGCCATCCTTTTATTTGCTACTGGATTCCAGAATGAAAACATTTCAGTACTGCAAACCTGTCAACTCGGCCAGCGTCAAGAAGTTACATAAATTAATTCACCTGGATTTTTTTTTAACATTTTCACATAACCAACAAAAAAAACAACACGTAAATGTGACACTAATGTTGTATAATCCAAACTTTGAGTGAAATCTAGTTTACGTGAATGCAGATTGTGGCGTGATTAACTTTTGATTTTATCCATAAGATCTTGAGGTTTACTTATTTTCCCACTTGTTCTTTTTGTGTGTCTCGCTCTTCATCCGTTTCCTCCATTTTTCTGTATTTGATGGCATGTTTTTGTCATAGTGCATGTGTGCCTCCTCTGAACTCAGTGCGGTCCAGTGCTCCATACTGGGTTGGTCAGCAGGCTGAGGAGGCAGATCACAGCAGTGTTGTTACCCATTCCACCCTCAGCCACAGCATGGCTCTGTGGTGGAAGTGATCCCTGCTACAAACGTTTGGCCAGCATGTGGCCCAAAGCTATAGTCAGACACTTTCCATTGTATCATGGTATTTCTGTGCTTCCATGGATTTAAATTGGTGGAAAACCCTCTTTACATGTCACTGCATCTTGTATGTTAAACTGTGGCACAAGGGGATAGTGCAAGACTCCTAATTTCTTTTCTGTGTGCTCAACAGGGCTGATGGTGTGAACTGGAGGAAGATGGAAGGTGACACCAGCCTCTGTTACACAGACCAGCTGAAGAGATCAGTTTGTTACTGTTATAAAGACTAATGTGGAAAGAAAACCACACAAAGACCAGCATTACCAGACCAGGTCCTTGGTCCTAGGTCCCTTTTTTAAAAATAGGATTTTTGAATATAGAGAACACTCGGAGTTTTGAAACTGCAGTACCGGCTTTGTTCCAAGTAACGCCTTTTAAAAAGGTACATAGAAGGACACAGTACTTTATACAGTACCAGTAAAAAGTTAGGATGCATTTTCCCATTGAATCTAAAGGGAAAAATGTGTCCAAACTTTTGACTGGTACTGTGGCCAATTTTGAAGTAGTTACCTGTAGTGCAGTCATCGTTGTGCTGAAAATGGGGGGGAAAGAAGACAAAACTGAGATGCAATTTAAATAAAGTTTCTTTTTTTCCCACTTAACATGATGTCCTTAACTTCTCTCTGCAGGGTAACAAGCCTGCGCTGTTTTGTCACTAACTTACTTGAACTGAAATCTGGTTGTTTTTCTGGTAAAAAAGACTCTTCTGGACTGAAGGTAAAACATGTGACATTCACAGGTCTGTGTTAAAATTTGATAGGGTTAAACCTTTGACATGGAGCCTAGTTTGTGTGTATTCACCCATTGTACTATTTCTCAGTGAGTCAGCTAACTCAAATATTACACTTTCACAAATACTTTTTATTTTTGTTAACTTGTCTTGTAGACTGATTTACACCTTTTGATAAATGAGCAGAAGGATGAAAAATCTTAATATTTTGGACCACCAAATGCCACAACTTCAGTACCCCCTCACACTGAGTCTTCATGTTGGTACTCTACAGCAGTGTTTCTCAATCCTAGTTCTTGGGACCCCCTGCCCTGCATGTTTTAGATGTTTCCATACTTAAACACACCTGACGGAAATGAATGACTCATTAGCAGCCTTGCAAAGAACTTGACAGTAGCTCAAATAACTAGTGTTATCCAACCAAGGTATAGAATACAATATTTGAATACGCATCCAACCTAAGATGGGCTACAGCAGCAGAAAACCAGACGGGGTGCCGTTACTCTCAGCTAAGAACAGGAAACTGAGACAATAGAAGGTGGAAAAACATCGCCAGATCTGATGAGTCTCCATTTCAGCTTCAACATTTAGATGGTAGGGTCAGAAATGGGTGGAAAAGAGATGAAAACATGAATCCATCCTGCCTTGTTTACAAGGCTACTGATGGTGGGTCGTTAGTAGCAACGTTACATGGTTTAAACACCACAGCCTACCCGAGTATTGTTGCTGACCATGTCCATCCCTTTAAGACCACAGTGTACCACACTGATAATCAATTCGGTCCTACGAGGGGCGCAATCCAGCAGGTTTTCAATCTATTCCCGCATCAACTTAAATGGATATAACAGCCAATTAAGTTCTGCACAGACTCATTAATTTGAGGTATGTTGAAGCAGGGATGTTTGGAAAACAGAATTAAGGTAATTTTGAAGACAAAGGGGGATCCAACTCAATACTAGTAAGGTTAACCTAATAAAATGGCTGGTGAGTGTATGATGCACATCAGAGGTACACTCATTAAAACTATCCAGTGAGTCACTATGGTATAATTATCTGTTATTCCAGATAAAACATAACCAAAATGCCAGTTAAAATGCTTGCTTTCACTAGTTTCTGTGCAGCATCAATAAATTTCATATGAAATTGGGCTGATTCTGAGAACAGTCAAAAATACCTCTGTAAATGTGGAACGTGTCATCTTTCCGTTACCTTCTGCCTTGTGTTATCTTTGTAAAACATACTCCCTATAACGATGGAGTAAGTCAACAGTCAATGACTATGTTTACCTATAACTTTCCTCATGTGGCATGTCAGAAAATTATTCCCTGAAAGCTGCCTGTGCTCATTATGGATCAGACCAGTTTCTGACTGAGTAAACGGGAATGTGGAAACAGGCTCAAGAACACAGATTAATGCAAGGACGGTGACTGATCAAAGGAAATGACTTCCTCAAAGATATGTAGCCCAAATTGTGTCAGCCATGTGGAAATGTGTATAAAAGTTCAATACCTGACACAATAAGATTTACCAACTGCAGCAAGTTGTTAATAATTCAGGTGAACAGTATGAAGTCAAACACTGAGACACAACTAAAAAAACAAAACAAAAAAAAACAGATAACTCAAATAGCTATACTTTCCTTGATGACCTTTGAGCTGGTTTATAACTTTATAGAGCACAAAACCTTTGCCTTTAACTAGTAGAGCTTCAGCTGGAAACAGCACAAATAAAAAAAGAAAAATACCAATAAATAAATTGACACATAGACTGAATACTTGTATTAAGCTTCAACCTGTCTGCAGCTGAGAGAAAATTCACAAATGAAACGTACAGAATATTTACATCTTCAGTTTAATTTATTTCCACAAGAGGTCAGTGTTTGATCAAAAACAGTTGTAAGAGTGTCTCTGAACAGTTTGTCTTTGCACCGGATAGAAAATCTAATTGTAATGCGGAGAGAAAACTAGTTTTACTGAGAGTAACTGAACATGAGAAATTATTCCACCAAATGAAACTTCAACATACCACGAGCTCTCTTCAGATGTGGGCTCACAAGTGCGACGAGGAAACGCCATCTGACAGAGGTCATGGGCAGCATTTGACCCAGTATGTAAGTAAATCTATTAATGATTCACAGGGTGATGAAATATGAGGTAGAGTACCTTTAAATGATGAAATACTTGTCCAATTTCATTAAGAGCATACAAGCCAAGGGAAATCAGCACTGGACTGAATTACTAACCAGTTCATTTCTGACTTTTTCTTTGGATGAGGACTCATGAAGAGCTTTAATCCCACATCTTCCTCAGATTTTAGAAGCAGCTTGCACAGATATGCTTCCTTGGTGCCACAGCAGCATTAGCAGGTTTCCACCTGGAAACTTTCACCCCAATGTTTCTACAAGTTTGAACCTTACAAGACTCTAGGATGTTTCTCTAAACCAGTGGTTCTCAAACTGGGGGGGTGGGGGCACGACAACACAACAGTGGGGGGGCGTATGGGATTGGGAAAATGCAGCAGAGGAACTAATGTTTCGATAACTGGTCCACACTCCAGACCACCTGGTGGCAGTAATGCAACAATTCATTTTTTGCTGACCACCAAAAAATATCAAGAAGAAAAAGAACATTGGAATAATGGTGCGTTAGATTTGATCTGGGCTCAATCCCAAACCGTCCCTTCTACTCACTACCCCTTGACTAACCAAGTGTCACTCCAAATGAAGTCACACTCGCAGCCATGGAGGGCACCTTAATTGGAGGGGGAGGGCATAAAAAAGGCAGGAACGGGGCACCTCCACCGGAAAAGGAAAGCACTTGCCATGGCAACACAAAGACGGCCGTGTAGCATTGTGGCACAGGTTGCAAGGCGCACCAGCTGCACTGTTCCTGAAACATCATAAATTCAGCAATCATTACAATGGCAGAAGCTACATTTATTCTTTAAATACTTTTAAGTGACTCCACAAGTCTCTCAACCTCTACCGTTGGACATTTCCAGTCAAATAAATGAATGCTGCTAATTGTGCTTACATCAAATCAAACGTCGGCATAGAGGAAGATGAGCTAGTTTCGTTCTATCTTTCTAAACCTTTGGTGATTTTCTGTCAGTGGGACAAACATGCAGGACACATGTGGAACTCGCTTTTGAAGGCTGTTTCCTCCATTTTGCCATTGCACCAGCTGCAAAATGTGGACCGTTGCAGACTTGCTATTTGAGGGCTGGACAGTCCACTCGCCCTCCACACTACGCGGTTTGGGATGGCCCTTGATATGGTGGGGCCTCCGCAAGAACGTACAAACGGAGGGTTAGTGTGTAGGGGGCTTTTTGGGATTGAGCTTCGGAGGTCGGAAATCGGAATTAGCAGCCATCTTTAGTCGGAGCTAGTGAATTTAATCTGACTTTCCAAGTCAGATATCTGACTTAAAGAGGTGTTCTTGTTGTTTTTCCGACTGAACTAGAAATACCGGAGGGGGCATCGTAGAAAAAGTTTAAGGACTACTGCTCTAAACCAAAATGGTGATTTTTGACCATGTAGTGTGCTTTGTACTGAATGTGTGTTAGCAGGAGAAGCACGTAGCTTTTAGGGGCTGCGAAGTGTCTGCAGCTGTCCAGGTCAATCATTCCTCAGACAAACACACACACAACACAACACTGACACACAGCAGCGCTTGTCACCAGTGCTTTTCCTCTGCATTGTTTCATTAAGACTACTCAGACTGACGCACTTTCATGGTTAACACCGTCTCTTTCTAAACGGGGACAGATGCAGACAAAGAAATCTGCCACCAGCTCTGCTGCTTACACTCACATCTCTACGTTTACACGGTCTGGGATGTTCTAACAGTGACCCAGTTAAGACAACACTCAGCCATGATTTACACCGTTGGAGATGGAATAAGGTCATGCTGCAAATCTTAATTCAAAATTGTTTACGATTTTGGATTTTTCCAGTCGCTGCCTAATTCTTGTTCAGTGGAAGAAACACGAAACAAGTTCTAAATCTGTTTTCTTGGTTTTGCTGCGGCTAAGTTGGTGTAAATGTTCCACTCTGAAATGAGATACACATATCTAAAAAGGTGCCTACTCCAGCAGAATGATTGATGGGATGTAATTAAATGTGTCTTTTTTATTTTTAAAGGATATCAGGTCACTTGTGGTTTCACTCAGCAACTTGTCATTCAAGCAGCTCCAGGCTATAATGTACCAAAGTAGATGAACTGCGCACAGTATACAGCTGTATAAACATATATCCACTACAAAAAGAGACTATATTTACCCAAATTGCCCTAAAGTTGCATGTTTTTATTCATTGCATGTTTCTGTGCTCTGGTAAAGGACTCCATTGAGATGGTTTAAGCTGCATCCCATCTGAACTATATGACATTATGGAGGGTCTTCTCTCTGAACCCTGACCAGAGATTTAAAAAAAAAAAAAAAAAAAAAAAAGCAGTAACATCATCATTTTAGCCTGAACAATGGCTCTGGCTGAGTGGTAGTCAGCATGTGTGAAGCATGAGCTGCGATAGTCAAACAGACAAAAGAAGACGGGTCCAAAATCAATATCTCCAATGAAAGCTTGCTTTCCAAAACATGTCTGTTGAGTTAAATGGAATGGAGAAATTACACTTATTATCCAGGTGCAAAGATGAGATTTTTTTTATTTTTATTGATTTGTTATTATTGTGCAAGAGGTGATGGACTGTGTAGCAGCAGGTGCAACAGGAAGGGTTGTACACACTCCAGTGAGTCAATAAAAATCATACCCTCTGATTGGTTAGCCTTCCTTCTTAAAGTACTTTTTACAATTGTGCAACAGTCAGACACCAACCACTAAAGGACATTTCAATCAAAGGCAGACATCAGTCCAAATGAATTGGAATGTTTTCTGCTTTATTTCCATCACTTTTTGTTGGAAAGCTTTATAGTGTTTGTCTAAGAAGCTTGTAAGCTTTTATCTGTTGTGCTTTTTCAGAAATTCCCTTCACATCCTGTAATCCTACCACTACTGTTTATGTGCCTGATTTTGTGGATGCATATCGCTCATTTCTGAGAATTCTGATGATGAAAGATCCAAGGAAATGCTGAATGCAAGGCTTAATTTGAAACACAGATAATATCATATAAATCCTGAATGGCTCAGCCTATGGGTGTGGCTCGAAAAATACAAATTATATATATAAGTGGAACAAGTTGGTCAGTTATTAACATCAAAGTAGCATCAGTGGGTTTTTATCTCAGATAAACGGCTTTGGTTTTACTCTTTATGTTCACTCAGGCCAAACTGAAGCGCCTAATAGAAAATAATTTCGGTCCAGACAAATGACATAACATGTTGCTCAAAAACAGTGGCTTTCCAACGACAACATCCTGTTGGTAATTTCTGCCGTGACAAATATACTCTGCAACAAGCCTGAGAGATGTGACACCGACATTTGTCTGTTGTTTCAGACCTGCAGCTGCAAGTCAGTCTGTTCCCCCTGCGTCATCCTCTGCTTGAGGCCTCGAACACACCGTGTCATGGCAAAACATGAAGTCCCTGGATCATCGCCCATACTATTAGGCTTTAGTCATTTCAGGATTTAAGTGCTTTGCATGATTCTTGACCAAAAGTAACACATGGCGTTTCCATCTGATTATTGTTATTTTCTTACAAAAATGTTGCAACATGGGAAGCTTAAGCTGGAGCTGTTTTTACTATTTCTGACTGAAGGTGCTGCTTTGATGTCATTTAGGCCTTGTGCTGATTTTTGTGGCAGTTTTCTAAATCTGGTGATAGAAAATAAAAAAAAATAAAAAAAACCCTGTTACAACAATAATTTCCCTCTAAGAAGGATAAATAAAGTATATTTCATAAATAAATAAATAAATAAATGGATCAAAAGATAAATGTTAGCTGCTCATTGAACTTTCTTTTCCTGAACTTTGCAGCAGTTTAATGGCACTTGAAAAAACTGTTCCCAAAAAAAGTATTGTGATAAATTATATAAGTTAGATGATACCTCTAACTCACATCTCATTCATAAATGATTACTTCAACTTTCTTCTTTTTTTGTGCCCTCAGGAAGTGATGAGAAACCATCAGTAATTCTTAAGTTTTTGATTAAAAAGTGTTTATGTCTTTTGCATACTGATCTGTTTGTCTCTCTCTGACAATAAAAAACAATGTTTACAAGTTCAGTCAACAGCATCTTTTACAAATTTAATTATTAGAAACAGTAGTGTTCAGAAATCCTTTAAGATTTAAAAATCTAAATAAAAAAGATAAACTTTTTTTTAAAATTGAAGTTGTAATTCACAATAAAATGTGTATCTGGTTCCCAATCTGTTCTCATTCCCCAGACTTTTGTTTTTACAGAACTTTTTCTCTCCTTTGCTCAAAAACAAAGGAAAAAGAACTTCCATAGCACTGTTTAAAATGATTTGTCCACATATGGATATTCGATACACAACACAAACACACATGCTTTGAGAAACTAGTGTGTTTTGAAATGTGCATTAAAAATGTTGATGCAAACACAACATGTTTACCAAATCTGAGCAACAAAAATGAATACCATGCGCAACATCCATTTAATTTACAACATATTTGGAGGTTTCCTCCATCTGAATGTATTATGCCTGCAAATGTTCCAAAATCACACTGGATACATTTTTGTAATAAATACACTCAGACCCAGAACAGGAAGCTCCAGGAAGGAAGGTTAACATGAGACTGAACAGCAGAAATGAGCCTTTGTTTATTTGATCATTGCATCCTGTGAGGAAAAAAAAGCAGAGAATCTGAAACTCGAAGGTGCAGCGACTGTTTTTCTCTACTTTGTAAAATAAAATCTCTCCTGGGAAAAAGAAGGGATTAAATTCCATGCGCCTAAAAATACACTCCGTCAGTACAAAGACGGGCCAAGTGAAAGTCAAAAACAGAGGGGAGGGTTCAGTGGAAGAATAATGAATTGCTGAATATGAATGATGAAAGTGCGTACCTGTTAGATCAGTCTGAACCTAAAATAGCCCAGCAGTCATTAAAGTGTCATTAAAGTTTTTCACTTTACAGCAGTGAGTGACAGCTTGATTTATACTAATTTAATTATGGATGATAGCAAAGTCACTGGACCAGACGAAACACAGATGAATTTACACGTGCTCATGCTAATATGTATGAACCGACAGAAACACAAAAGTACAAAGTCACATGCACACACACTTTCAGCGAGCTTTGTCAGAGCAGTTTGTCTCCTAGCTACTTTCTACAGAATCTATTTAAAACACAGGCTGAGGAGAAGCTGAGGACAACTGGGACCGCAGAGGACACACATGATCCATTATTCCTCATTATTCAATACAAACTGGGAAGAAGTCATAAATAACGACGCCCTTTGATTCAGAGCATCTTATCTGCAGCAGCAAATCATGCAGAAACACAGCATGAAAATGGGTGCAGGGTTGCTCTGTGTTTCCATTCATTTCTATCTGATGCTAAATATCTTCATTTGTTATCATTTCTATCTTGTCTTTCTCAAAGAAGAGATGTCAGGGTTCATTTGCATGTTCTTTCAAGTGTTTCAAATCTATTTAAACAGCAGAAGGGATTTTATTCACTTCTATTAAAACTTTGCTGCATATAGTACACTTGCATGTACTATCTTGATAATAAATCTGATTAGTCTTACAAAAATCCATCGCACCACCGCATTACACAAATCACGTCACAGTCCAGTAAGGAGAGGCAGAGACTCAAGAGAACAGCCTATAGCAGCTCACATTCTCCAACATTAACATTTAAAAATAAAATTATAGTCATTATGGCCTTTTTTGGGGGGGCAGTGACCTAGCGCCACACAAGTATAATTTCAGCTTTAGCAGTGTGGGGCGCAGACTTGAGGCTGGAGCGTCTAGGTGGGGATTTTTTGTCTTCTTTATTCACAAGTTTTGAGTGTTGTCCCCATTTCTGTCAAGATGGTCTTCGTTTCCCGCAACTCTTGGGCCACCTAGTTAATAGCATTGATTTCGCAAGACTTCAATTCAATTCAGCTTTATTTGTATAGCGCCAAGTCACAACAATGTCATCTCAGGGCACTTCACAGACAATCAGTTTGAACCAATCTGATTGTCATACATTGATTCATACAAACCATAACAAATAGCCTAGCTAAGGAAACCAACAGACTGCATCGAATCTTGTCTTTGATCCAATCCCCCATCCTGAGCATGCTAGAGGCAACGGTGGAAAGGAAAAACTCCCTTTTAACAGGAAGGAAAATCCTCCAGCAGAACCAGGCTCAGGGAGGGCGGCCATCTGCCTCGACCGGTTGGGGTGGGTTCCTCTGTGAGGGGACGGGGGAGCACAAGGTGCTGTGGAGTCACTGGCCTCACCCTCTCCACCCACAGCTGCAGCACCGCTGACCCAACTTGAACACCAAGGAACTATAAGGAAATGCTTTTTAACACTAAATAAACGGGTGCCAATCTCAATTGTGTCTGTATGTGTTCATTTTATAATGTAAAACCAAGGAATAAATGACCTGCATCGTCCGGTGCCTCTCGCGTATCTTGTCCTCTGACAAGCATCTTTCACCTGCTGCCATTTCTCTGCTTTTCTGGCATTGGTGATGTCCATGCTATGCCCACCAAATAAAACCTTTTTTAGGTTTTGCAACGTGGTCCATCAGGATCTCAGTCTCGCATTCTGACAAATTTGCTCTTTTTCATTCCTAAACCATAATGACAATGATATGATGAATATTTATCAAGGGCATTCACCTGACCTTTTATAGCTACCATATAGGTGGGGCAAGGCGCTAACTTTAGAGTTGATTCTGTTCTACAAACAGAAACATGCATGGGACGTGCGTGCGCACTCTTTCATAAATCTGGAAGTTTTTTTGCACCACATGTCCTGTTTTCCCTCTGCACGCCACCAATAGTGGTCTGTCCTACACAATGTTTTATAAATGAGGCCCAAGATCACACAGTGTAGATATCTGCGGAAAAGTCTGGAAACACCAGGAGACTGGTGTTTGTCTGTCCGCCAAGAGTTTGCTGTTCCCTGAACTTGAACTAACATACCAGAATCTTTATGAAAACATTGAGGGTTCTCTTAAAATTGACTCCCATATTTGTTGCATCAGTATAGGTGAGCCCATGTACAGAAGAAACAAAATGCTGTTCAGACCTACAGAAAGTCATGCTTCAAGTTGCAATTTTTATATGAAAACATGCTGAAAAGACGCAGGTAGATAAGCAATACAAGCCGATTTTATTTGTTCCCAATGCCAGTGGCAACATTTTAACAGTGTACAGAGAACTGGAGTTAATGGAGTAAATACCACTAACTCCAAAAGATCAAGGTTGTGAGCTTCGACACCACAAAGGAAATGCATCTACAAGTTGTGTTTGAATCACAATTTCTGGTACAAGGTGCAGGTTTGATTTTGACAATGGTAGGGACATGAAAGTGGCCTAAAGAAGCCCTTGGAAAACAAGTGTTTTTTTGCACTTATGATAGATGTTGCAATATAATGTTATTGAGCACATTTTATTAGTTCAGGTTAAAAGCCGATGAGGAAACTTTTTGACTTAATCATTGTGTCAGTGTGTTCATCTGGTTGTAAATTATGTGACTGCAGCTTTTTATGCCTAATATACGGTGGCCGACAGGTGCAAACGCGATTCACATACAAAAACACGCTGCATAAACCAACAGAAATGCTAGTGGGAAAAGCATCTCATTTTAATTGAAAAACGTGGAAATTATTATGATCCATATTTTCAGGGATCTGTATCAAACAAAATGCCTTTTTTAGCAATATTATGTAAAGGTCAAGTATGTCATAATATGACTTTTGATTAGATTTTGATCACAACTCTTGAGTACTAAAGCTCACCTGCCTCTTATCCTATTTTGCCTACTCCTACTGGATCTTTAGATCTCGGCAGTAAAATTCAAACCAAAAAAATATATAGTCAAGGCTCAGTCGCATTTTTAGTTGTGCAGATTAAAGAGCAATAATTTATCTCTTGGATCTTTTTTCAAGATGAATATTTTCAACACATTTCAGCAAAGTAAATAAATCCCTTTGATAGGAAGACATTGTGGTGCTGAAGTTTCTTTGGCAGAACCTTCTGTATCTGATTGCTTTTTAAAAGAAAATCCCATTATACAAGGACTGAGGGAAGTTCAGCAGCTCAGGCTGAAACTTGCTGGTGGCTATTTCAAGGAATGTTGGTTGGATAAGGCCAAAATGATGATCTGTCATGAGGTAAGGCTTTTATCATCTGCTATGCTACTGAGGAGGAATAAAGGGAAATAAAAAAAGGCAGAGATGACAAGAGAGGGGCAAAGAAAAATGGTTAATGTATTAGAAAAAATGAAAAGAAAAGAAATTCATGGGAACTTAAAAATAGGGAAATTGTAAGACGTATATATTTCATGGCTGTCATCAGTGGGATTTAACTTAGAATCAATTTTTCACACATATTTTCCAAGTAAAAATTCTGCAATAGCTCCCTTTTGATCAGTACTTTATACTCCTTATATTTCCCAAAAAGGCTTGTTACTTTATAGCCTAAGCCTTTTTCTTCTCTTTTTTTTCTAATTTCTGTGGTGCCGCGACACCACATTTGTAATGTTTTGGTTTTTGAAAGACGCCGATTCTCAATTCGGAATAATTCATTCCAAATTAAACACCATCATGTAACCGTAGCCAATGTGAAGGTTTTTTTTATTGAACTGCACTGAATGCACGGTGTGCAACTTTTTCTTTTTTCCATGTTTAATGTATCTGGCAGGGAGATTGCACAGTGTTTATT
>JBBBVU010000003.1:9960593-9988069 GCA_037177055.1 Atherinosoma microstoma
ACTACTATATATATATATATATATATATAAATATATATATGTATATATATATATTCATGTGTTCCAGGGAGAAATGCAAATCATTTCCTGTATTTATAGGGTTTAACCTAATTGGTGATGTCACTGGATTGAACCAAGTATAGTGGGAGATGAGATATATTGTCTTGTATTTTCTTTTCTTTTTAATGTGTATAGTACCAGATGTCAGTGGATAGAAACTGTTTAAAGGGTTATCCAAAGTTAGTGTGGTAGAGTTCCTTAATGTTATTTTTTGGAGTATCATGTAAAGAATGCGCTTACCTGTAAAGTGGTAGTTTCTTAGGGTGGCCATTTTCTGAGCAGCATGTAAGTTTATATAATTCTCTGTGTGTGAGAGGCCACACAGACAAAAGCAGGGTGCATGTGAGCTTCATTTTGGTTGTTCGATTTCAGTTATATTTAGTTGGTAAAAGTTATTCCCCATGTATTATTTGTTACAATAAGCACCTTTGTGGAATAAAAGCTGGCCAATCTGGAAGACCTATGCTCTACTGCCCTCATTTAGCCACTCTGATCACATAGCCCATCACAATTTGTCATTACATTTCTGTTTAATCTTTTTTAATTCATATTTCCAACCTATGTTTACTTATTCCAAGTGAAAAAACAGTCCATTGATACGTTTGTGGTTTTTATTGTCAATATTCTTCATTCACACTGAGATCTGTTCATCTGTGTATTTCCTGTTCCAGTATGGCCGACTGTGTGACCTGTGCAGTCCTATCCATAAGAAGTACCAGCTGGCTGTCACCAAGGTGTTTGGCAGCCACATGAATGCCATTGTGGTGACGACTGAGAAAGTGGCCCGAGACTGCATTAACTTCATCAAGGAGGAGCGAGCTGAACCAGAGACGTTTCTGCCCATCGACTACTTGGTTGTAAGTTGAAACTGTTTCTAAGGCAAACCGGCTATCTGACATCTACCTGTTTCATAGATAACTATCACTACTTTGTCAACAGGTGAATACTCTGAATGAGCGACTGAGGGAGATTCCTAGTGCCAAGTTGGTGGTTGATGTTGTCCAGGTTAACGCTGCTGCAGGCGCTGCCCAGCTAAGGAAGGTGGTGCAGTTTGTCTGTGGCAACGCATTGGTGTGTGAAACCATCAAAGACGCCAGGAGTGTAGCCTTCGACAGAGAAGAACGCTTAAGGGTAAACTTGTTTCTCACAAGGATTAACCCTTAAAACTCCACTTAACACTGGTGCCCCCGAGTGCTATCACTCATATTGTCAACAATTTCTCAGGAACAGTAGTATCTAACCCTGTGAGGTAAATTGTAATGGATTGCTTTGGGTGATCTACAGAAGTTTTACAGGCATTTATCTCCCATCCAGGAGCCTAATCTAGCCACAAAATGTAGTCTTTTGTCAGAGACTCTGTTTGGTAATTCCACAATCTGTGATAACACCATTATTTATCACATTTTCATAATCAAAATAGATCACTATCAGTACTTTGTTGCTAAGAGACCTCTATGTTGACCCAGAAATTATGATGAAGCCACTTCCTTCCAAACTTTTCACCAATTAGATAGCTTAAATTGGCAATAGTGTCCAGTCAGGAGCGGTCAAAGATCAAAAAGTAACAGGAAAATAATGGTCCTCAGTGATTGGAATAAACATTTTTGATGCATAGTGGCGACAAAAACGAGTTGGAGTTGGGTTTTGTGAGGATAGTTGGCAAAAAGTAGCATAAATAACTGTAAATAGCTCAAATAAATAACACCTGGAGGAGAAGGGAAAATATGTAAATAGTTTCGATTTTGTATTTATTTCAATGCCAATATTTTTATCCTGAAAGCCAAGACTTAAAGGAGCAAAAAGGCTAAATCATTTCATCGCAAGGTTTGCTGATGTGCACTGCCTGGAGAACAACACAAAGTGTGTCATGAGCCACACCTCCCTCCACCTCTGCTCACCAGCTCATCTGTAACCAAATGTGCAAAGTGCAAACAAACTTAGCAGAACAACATCACCATTTTGTGGAACATGCCAAAGTAATTCAACGTTTATGTTGTCACTTGCCTGTCCAGGAGAATAAGAGCAGCTCCTAACCCCTTTAGGTCTAGCAGTGCTCTCCACTTTGGAAATACAAGGCCAATGTTAATCCCAGTTATGTCCCGTCCTTTATCCGTTAATTTCTTCACCAACAATCAACCGTTTTTTAAAATTAATATCGGATCCTGGTCATCTTCAGATAAACGTTTTGTTCTACTCAATGTCATTTCACTTTGAAAATACGAGCTGCCATTGGTCATTGGATGTCGCCTTCTATATGGAAGGAGGGCTGAGGGCTCTGAGAGGAAGGAGGACGTGAACGTACATGAATGTGCAGCCAGACCTACTGGTAAACATGAGGCTGGAGATCAATACAGAGACAGTGCGTGACATCATGTTGTACTCCAGATGAAATTACATCTCTTGTTCTTCACATATCCATTTTTAATTCCTTCTAGAAATGATGAATTTCTGCTTATTGCTTGCTAACAGACTTGGTCACTGTTGATCTATGTGTTATTTCTGTTTTGTTTTGCTTTTTGGTTGGCCTTTATGGTGTTATATCCATTGTTGAATTCATTTTACATTATATTAGCCCAATAATCCCTGTATGTTGACTGTTCCTGAAAGGGTTGAGGCCTACATGCATTTAAAAGAATTATAGATTAAATCTTAAAAAATGACATCTGACATGCTAACGAGTTTTCATGTTTCCACAGACCGTTACACTGGATGGGACAATATTTAAAACATCAGGCGTGATCTCCGGAGGTTCCAGCTATCTGCGGACCAAAGCTCGCTGCTGGGATGAGAAAGACATGATGCAGCTGAAGGAACGCAAGGATCAGTTGATGAATGAGTTGCGGGTGAGCTTATATTCAATCCATCAAAATAACAGAAACTTAAAATTCTTGATTTCATTGATTTCTGCATACAATCTTTTTATTTGATTGCTTCTATTCTGTCAAAGTGCATAATTATGGGTCAGCAATATTTTAGATACACATGGTTTTTATCTTGCTTCATTGGCAGGATTTGATGAGGCTGAAGAGGAAGGAGACTGACTTAAAACAGATCATTGCTGAGGCTCAGGGTGCTCAAACCCGCCTCAAATACTCCAAAACCGATTTGGAAAACCTTCAAAAGAAAACCATCCCAAAATGCCAAGCGGTACAACTTCTGAGCTCTGATCACATCTAATTCACACAATAGAGAGATTTTTACAAATGGTTACAAATGTGAAAAGATGAACGGACATTTAACTGTTGGTACTTACATTGTTTATTCTGTCTTGCTGATTGATATTAGGAGATCTCTCGTTTCGAGAGTGAACTAGCAAATCTGGATTCTCAGATTCAGATGCAGCAAGAGAGTCTTGAAGCAAAGACTGAAGGAATGAGAAAGATAAGAGAGCAGATTGACCAGGTACTGTTGTCTGCACAGCTGTCACACCCTGTTACATCATACTGCCCTAGACCACATTTTCTCAATTCAAATTTAAATAACTAGATTCAAGAAGAAAAGAGCAGTACATGGTAACAAACCTGCTCATGTTGAAGAGAAATCTTTTGTTCAGACCCTGAACTGGATTTATATACAGAATGAATCACTTCTCAGCTGGGACATATGCTACCTCCCTACAAAGTTCATGCTGATGTTGGCCCAAAGTGTGCCAAGAAAATATTCCCCACACTATTAGACCACCACCAGTCTGAACCGTTGATTCCAAACAGGATGGATCCATGTTTCCATGTTATTTCCACCAAATTCTGACCCTCCCAAAAAAATCTCCTATGACTGGTTACTCTGTATTTATTTAATAGTATAGATGTTGTGTGTTTAGATGGAAGATTTGGTGTTTTCTGACTTCTGTGCTGAGATCGGTGTGGACACCATCCGACAGTATGAGCACGAGAACCTGAAACAGCAGACAGAGCATGACAACAAACGGTAAAACAATCACAAACAACTTCTTTTCTGGATCACATGTGCTAAACCTGACCTTCATATCTGGGAGCTTTAGGGAGCTTTAGGGAGCTTAGTACACGTATTTAAGTTCTGCTTTGTTTGTCTGCTCTAATACTTTTATACATCTCTCCCTTGAGGCTGGAGTTTGAAAAACAGTGTACTCGCCTGAATGCACAACTTGAATATGAAGAAAACCAGCTGGAACAGGAGAGGAAGAAGCTTAGAAAAATGGAGGAAGCCATCAGTAACGAGGAGAGAACCATGTCCGAGCTGAAAGAGGTAATGACCTCAAGCTTTCACTCTAAATGATGATATAAAACATTTTACTGTCATCAAGCTCCTCGTGGAATTTTCAGTGCAATAAAAATATTTTTCAAGAAACTATTTTAAAGAAATAAAGAATAGTGTGGAATTTGCGAAACACTGCGAGGAGACAATTTCTTTGTGACAACGCAACAGCGTCTCATTTATTCCAACTGCTAGCTAACAACAACGACAGAGACCCTCACGAGGCGTAGCCCGTGGGAAACAGCTCAAAACAGGAGACCCTGTACTTAAAGGAACAGTTCTCAGTGCCAGATAACAGCACGTAATGGGAACTAGGTCTGATCAGCAATATAACTGTCCATGGTGAATTATGATTACCCATATTGTCCACTACAATATATATATTTATAGGGATTGGCATTTTAGGTGATTTCTGAAATCGATTAGTCAGGCCTTTCGAATCGATTCGTCGTTTAGTAGTGACGTCATCAATAAGAAATGCAATGTAAAACATGTGAGGAGATATTTGTATGTGTGCGTTCCATAGATGAGTGTTTTCCACTTTGTCTAACATTGTGTGGGCTCTAGGTTCCTTTATTGTTCAGCGGGTAGATGAGAAAGTGGGTCAGGGTGACGTAGGGATCAGACCTGGTCTGGCTGGGTTTATAGGGCATCAAAGTAAAAACCGCGATTACAGGAGTGTTCAGAAACAACAAAAACAGATACTTCCCTGTCTTTTCGTTGTGTCTTTTTTCTCCTGAAGTGCTGTGTTTCTTTGAGGGTTTAGTAACTGTGCTGCTCTGCTGTCTCCACCATCAGTGAAAACTCAGACAGAAACAGCTGTTAAACTTTCCTGCTTCCGCCTCCAGACCGAGGTCGGGAAGCAGAGGCGAGGCGATTCCTGCTGGGTGAAGCAGCTGCTAGCTTCAGCGTTAGCTTCCTTCTCTTTACCCAGCAGCAGTGAAGCAGACACTCTGATGGAACTACACGAGCTGTGTGCTGTTTATTGCTAAAGTTTGTAGCAAGCATTCACAGCTAAATGGCTAACGCTCTGATGTTTCCTTCCCCCTCTGTCTGTGTGCGTCAAATCAGCTGACTATACGTCTCTCTCTGTCTTCCTGTCTAGCTCGACCATTCTTACCCTGCGTTCACACCGGGCGCTTCCATTCACGTACACGCCTATATTTCAGCGCCCAGAAACTGGATGTTTACTCATTTGATTTGGGCAAATTATTCACGAGAATGGAGCATATTATTCGAGCGAATGGAGCATATTATTCGCTAGAATAAAACTCTTCATTCGTACATAAAGTTGAACTTTCTGGAGTGGGAAGGGTTGATTGTTTTGGTGTCAGTCACTTCCGTCAACAACTAACATAGCAGCCTGGATATTTTGAGTTGTTTGTGAGAGTTGCGGCCTTTTACCTGCTTTGGAAGTCGGAAAACCGAAGACGTCAGCGTGTTTGGGTCCTCCAGATACTCAAGAGGTGCTGAGAGCCCTTTCTTCGGATTTTTCAGGGCGGGAAATTCAAAATTGCGATTTTCTCCAAGATTCCGGGTTTGGGGGCGGGGGTGCCAATGATAAATTATCTTTATAATTGTATGTACTATCACCCAGTGCTGTTCAATGTCGTTCAGTTCACTTCTACTTTAAGGCGTAAAGAAAGCAATTGTAGGTACAGTGAATAAATGTGTTGTTATCTAACAATAATTTTCAAAAGTGTTTTTCAGATCATGCAGTGATTTCCTCTAAAGAGCTGGGTCTGGTTTTAATGCTGCCTGTGGGGCTGAAGATCACAACGGCAGCAGCTCTGAGGGTGGAGCAGTCTTCTGTCAGTCAGAGGGTCGGTGGTATATACTTTGATGTCCCAATCCGCATGTTGAAGTGTCTTTGGCCGAGACTCTGAATCCCACAATGGTAGAGAAAAGCAAAGCAGAAAATGTATGGTGTTTGAGCTCTTTTATAGCCAACTGACAGTCTGGCGCATCGGTTAATGTCTGTCTCGCTTGTCTTTTTAATGCATAAAGTACCATTGCACCCCACCAATGTTATTTCGGCCAAATGATCACGTCCGTACAGATAGGTTTGACGATGAGGGAAATCACTCTGATTAGCTGTTGTGTATGAGCTGTGTACCTTAAAGTAATGAGTTGTTTTTCAATGTGTGTAGCTGAAATGCCAAAAACCTTACTGAGGTAAAATGATCTTATGTCCTTTGGCACAGACAGCAGATCATAGGTCCTTGTTGCCAGTTGGATGTCATCTTTATCACTGCTGGCAGCTGTATTTTTAGCCCAGATTGGTTGGTGAGAACTTTCTCAAAGTTAGTTTTGGTAAACAGAGCTTAAGAAGTGCTCCATAATGTACTTTTAAAGGTAATATTGTTACCCTTTAAAATGCATGGTGTTGGTGTATTGACCCTTCATTTATAAAAAGTACCACCCTTAAATAACAAAAATTACTTAAGCATTGTGAAAATAAAAGAAAGAAAGAAAACCAAACACACTTCAGTCACTTCTATAGAACAAACTTATTACAGTGCCAACCCTTGGGTAGAGTTGTGCACAACTGTAAGCAATATACTGCTGTAACAGTACACACATTTTAGTGTACTGGATGTAACTGAACATACTAAAGCACTCCTGTATAAAAAATAATATATAAGATGAATAAATACATAAATCACTCCTTTGCATCAAGACTTTCCTGTCTGTCTGGCCACATATTATCAGCCACATCACATCTGATCTCATCCCTTGTGATGCAGCGAGGAAAGTGTCTCCTTGCGTGGCGAATCCACCTTCTGCAGGACTCAGCTGTGATCTCATTGCATCCTGCATCCATGGGTCAGCTGAGAGCAGTCGTTCAGTTTAGGAGACATTCCAAGACAATATAAAGAAATGCTTAAAATCTGCTTGACAGATTTTGATAACTAGTTTTAACTATTAGTTTTTTGGGGATTGACTATTCTGCCATTGTAAATATAGTTAATTTTGACTACTATGACCAAAGCAAATGAAAATGTCATGAAATCACAGAGAATTGTATGAAAGCAAAAGCTACATGTCCAAAAGCATTTGCAATTTGATCAGTTCAATGAGAAAAGCTTCTCTGATGTGCACAGATAACTAATTGTTGTGGAGTTTGAACTAGTAGTTATGAGAATGTTAATCTGTGGTGAGAAATGCACTGAGGCAACTGAGAAAAACTATAAAAGCACATGCTTCATTACAATTTTTTTTCATACACAATCACACAGGTGCACTCACACACAAACAAAGCACATGTACACTCCCCCCAACCGTCCCCATCCCCCACCCCATTTTTCATAAACATAAACTCCAATCCCGAGTGATTGTCTATTTTAACTGAATGAAGGAATAAAAACACCAGTAAAGATAAACATCTGGCTTTACATGTATGTGCATGAATGTGTCACACTAATTACTGTCTGCATTATTCGTTCGGTCACATGACAAGTTAGATTATATTGAAGATGACAATGACAAGATGTTAAACCACTGTAATCCGCTTTACTTACTGCCGGAAATGAGGACAGGCTGCTAGGATTCAGATTCACATGCACAAGCATGCACACATACACACACTTCAAAGAGGAGATATGTGACAGTGCGTTGGTGTACTGTCAAGACGGAAGATTGAAGTTGACTGATCCTATTAGCTTTTACTGTTGATACACACAAACAGGAACACACACCTGAAAGAGCATCACACACGCATGATAACAAATGAGATGCACATTGACAGGCTCCCTCCTGCACACACACAAACACACACATTGCAATGTGACTCAGCGGCGTCATATTCACAGTTGAAAGGGAACAGAGTGAGGAATGCAGAACTAAAGAATGCCTGTCAGGTTTATTTCTGTCTCTGGTTGGAGCTTGCCTGCACTGTGAACAGAGTTTCCTTCTCTGATCTGCTGCTGTCCCACTTCCTTGTCCCCTCCCTCTGCTGGTAAAAAATAAAAATGATGAATACAAATATATAAACCACTTTTTACTGCAACTTCCACAAAGCTACTATATAAACTCTTATTATTTCAAACATTATAAAACACCAGGTAATTGCAATGTTTAAACCCCTGACAGTGTTTGCACTGATGAGATGCGTTGCACTACTGCTGATGACGGTCACTATTGTGACCTCTTGTAGGGCCGACTGAATAGATTAACTTGAATTAGCAGTCCCTTCTTGAGCCTCTTTGTTGCCAGGACACAGGTTACGGGGGCCCCTCTCTGGAGCTAGGCCTAATGGTCTCACTGACAAACACCTAGTGGTTGGGCCAGCACCCAAGGGGCTCAGCCTAAAGAAGCAATGTCGGTCCCGTTTTTCATGGGCTCACCAACTGTAGGAGAGGACAAGGAGGTTGGGCACAGTGAGAGCTGGATGAGAATATCACCTCTGTGGCATGGAAGGAGCCCGGGCTCCTATACACTTCTCCCAAAAAGTTAGTGATATTCAGCTCTGTAAGAATGAACCTAAAATCCCCTATAACCTTCACAGGTGAACATGACCTTCTCTGTTCAGTGCTTGACTGTCCAATGTTTAAGTGCTAATTACATGACATGTTGTTTTCTAATAGGGGTGTCCCCGACTAAGAATTTTCATCTTCGAATCTGATTTGTCAGATCTTGCCTTTCATCTAATCATGTTGTTTTTCCCTCATTGGTTCATAATCTTATTTGTGTCTTTTTCTGCTCCAGAGAAAAGAGCTAAAACACCCCATTAAATAAATTTCATTCTTCACTTGGTGTAAGATAACAATGATAGGACAGTCTCCATCAATCTTTTTTTCTTATCTCACTCATTACCCTGTTTGAAACATCTGCTACCCATTGACTGACCTTGTCACAATATATGCTTGTTTAAAATGTAGAAGGTCCTTATCTTATTGTAAAAAAACAAACAAACATGTTATGTGGGTATGAAACAATTCCTTCATTTTGCCACACAGAAAACAACTCGAAAAAAAAACAAAAATGAAACTAAGTCACTGTCATAAAGTGCAAATAAAATAACTAGACTATAACAAAACGGCTTCAAAAGCAACAACTGGCTAACACATGCCTTTGATTTTTATCTTTCAGTTAGCACTACAGGCTAATGGTTCTTTTTCATTGTTTATTTGTTTTTTTTTTGCTTAACAATTTAAAGTCGGGAAAGAAAATTAAAAGGGCATAACAGCATCTGCCCGCTACGCCACGCACGGTGCAAATGTCAAAAATATTAAATAGAATTCCAATGGAATAACCTTGTCAGAATAAATAAAGTAATTACACAATAACAAAGAAAATAAGCTACAATAACAAAATAAAAGTCATACCCAAGTTAAAGGGAAAGTAAGTGGTGGTGGTGAGGGGAGGAGGTGGTGAGAGGTGGTGGTGGTGAGGGTTGAGGTGGAGGTGAGGGTGGATGTGGTTAGGGGAAGAAGTGAGGGTGGAGGAAGTGAGGGAGGTGGTAAGGATAGGAGGTGAGGGGTGGTGGTAGAGGTGGTGGGGAGGTGGAGGTGGGGGACGGTGGTGGTGGAGGTGGTGAGGGGAAGTGGAGGTGAGGGTGGAGGGGGTGGTGGTGGAGGAGGTGGTGAGGGGAGGTGGAGGTGGAGGTGGAGGAGGTGAGGACTTGTCTGCATCCAGTTATGTTGAATGAATGAACCATGACATGAGCGTCATGAACACGTTCGCCTGCAGCAGGTAGACGTTGTTCAGGTTTGTTGGGCGGCAGTGGCTCAGAACAGGTCGTCCAATGACCGGAAGGTTGGCGGTTTGAATCCTGCTCCCCCAGTCAACTGTTGGCAAGACACTTTATCCTCCAATGTTGGCATCACTGGTGTAAGTGATGTAAGTCACTTTGGATAAAAGCATCTGCTAAATGAATGGAGAAAGTAAAAGTGCACAGCCAAAAAAGGTAGCCTATCATCCTGCACTGTTTAGACACACAGTGTGCAGTCTACAAGTAAAGTTCATAATGTCCCAAAAGTTAGAGATATTTTACTTTTTGGATGAAATTTACAGGAAATGTAAACATTCATACTACACTGATATTATATCATGAATGTGGGATATTTAAGTAAAATCATGCAATGGTACTCCATTTCAAAGTAGCAAAATTGCTAACCCAAAAAAGAGGGGAGGCTCATACAAAAAAGTACAACACAGCAATGTTGACAGGAAAGTGACAAAACAAGAGGAAAGAAAAAACTAATACATTAAGAACTGAAATACAAGAAAACCAGAATGTTTTGTAAATGAACCCCCTAAATTAAGATAAATAAAGACGAAAGGAAACTGTAAATGTGTACTGCTACTGTTTCCTCTTCAGATCCAGACTGAGGAGGAAACCGAGCCAGGGACAGTTGCTCTTTTCACCAGATCTGGATCTGCCAGGAACACTGTTCATCACTGCGGCTGTGCTATGATGTCACCTCCATCAGGAGCAGCCAGAAAAACCTTCCTCTCACTTCTTTCACACTGACTGCAATCTGTTTTCATGCCTTGAAACTTGGATGGCTTGTCTGTGTGTGTGTAGATTTGTGTTTGTTTATTCAGTATGCGTTTGTCTTCATGTGCCTGGAAATCCTAACTTATTGGTACCTCTTTAAGTTTTGGACCAAGCAAACATTTTTGGAAAGAGAGGTAATTGAATAGGTTATTTGGGACTTGGGACCTGGAAGTGCGAATGTATGTGAGTATAAGTGTGTCACAAGCTGTGCTGTCGCAGTGTGTTTTTCCCTGTGCCAGGACTGGCAGTCAGCTTGGCCCGAACAACCAACTGGCAGAGAGATCTCACTTTTGGTTTGCCCTCCTGCAGCGATGGCGTCAGCAACACTGAAAAAGGCATTGTCTTGTTCGACACACACGTTCAATATGCAAGAGATAAACAAGATGTAGAAAAATACACTGATCTCTGTGTATCAGAGTATTTTTGATTTAGAAAATAGATATTTATTATATCCTGAAGAAGTCTTTGTCTTCATCCTATTGAGAAGAGGATATGGACATAATGAAAGCTTTAATGTAAGACAAAAAAATACTTCATGAGAAAACAAAAAATGCGGCATGGCAAAAATTCCTAATTTCATTGAAGCTGAGAGCAACCATACTTGCAAATTTATTTTAACAGCTTTATCTTGAGATAAGAAGGATCTTTTTATCCATATGACATACTAAATTATGTTATTTTGAGATAACGGTTTGATTATTCTTTATAAAAATAATAAAACAAAGAAGTCTTTTTTTTGGTCAAAGTTAAGGAAAGCCATTGCCAGGAAACAAACATTTTTCAATTCTAAAAAATATAACTCAACCATTTCAAAATGATGCCATGCAGATAAATAGCTCATTCTTATACATTTCTTCGCCTCATCCTTGACCACCAAAAAACAACCCAAAACAATTGGAGCTGAAAGAACATTTTTACAAAATGTCAGACTCCAACAAGATTTATATGACCAGCATAAAATGCCCTGTTGGTTATTTTTGGTTTTACCTAAGCTGGCTGTATGATTTTTTCCACCTGTATTTTTTTTGTTTCAACCATTTCAGCTGAGCTATTGAACTAACTGAAGTAATATTACAATGTTATGTGGCTTATAAATTAGATATAGAATTAAAATCTGTAGTGGACAAAACCATCTAAATGAATGTGCAAATATATCAATCACATATTGGGATCAAGGCTTTATTTGTCATGACTCAGAAAAGCAGTTTTTGTGAGAAAAATGCAAGACGTGAAACGGTTGCTCTGCTCAACACACACTTTGGAGCTAGAGATAAACAAAACCAACATTTTTTACTGTCAATACAATACCATACTGGCAGATATCAGAACTATTGATTCCAGAGTGTTGATACACCCATACCTGGCCAAGGTCGGGATGGGCGTCATCTGCTAGTCACAATATTGGTTCAAAATTCAAGTTCAGTCAGGAATGACATATTACATTGATATGAACTTATTCATGGATATTTATTTTAAACAAGTTCATTTGAATTGCAGAGTAGTTTTTAATACCTGGCCATATTTTTATAAGTGCACATGCCTAACTGGGTGGTTTTGATGCCTAAATCTCAATAGTGAACTGAAACAAGTCAGGTTTATAATTTATATAAATGTTAAAGCTATGTGGCATACCTCAATGTGGTTATTTTTTTAATCCTTGTAGACCCATATTCACATTTACAGACACAAATGAGTTATCAGTGGATTAGGCTGTTGACACTTGAGCAAATTGGTTTTAATGGTTTGATGGTTGTTCATATTCATGGCCTGGGTTCACTGCAGGGTTGTTTATTTTGCTCCACATAGGTCACACATGCATATCATTCGGATCATTGAGTTAAAATTATTAAAGAAAATTTCACTTTCTGCAGAGAGAGATTACGGAGGGATAAGAGAAGTAAGAGCCTTCTAATAAAATCTATTAGAGTCCAGCTCACATGTGCGGTCAATTGTGATTAATTCAAAATCAATCAGGCTCTGAAAGTCCCATTCAAAGAATGAGCCTTCAGAAGTTCAAAATGCCTTGAATTTCATGGAGTGCTTTGCCTTTCCTGTAAACTAGCATCTTCATTGTGAGTGTGAATGGAAAGATGCCTGGCTGTGTGAGATTACTGGAGATCTGCAACAAAATACATAATGATTTTAAACCCAGAAACTTTTTTTGCAAGAAACTTTTTATTTCTTGCTAAACCAAACACTTCTGTTTGATAAGTTAAGCATCATTATGGTATACACTATGTATACCCACAATTGTGCCAGACAGAAACATACTAGTTTCTTATCAAATCAAATCAAACTTTATTTAAATAGCACCTTTCCTACATGATGCATCACAAAGTGCTTTACATCATAAAAACTATTTAAGACTATTTAGTTCTGGAGTAACTGTAAACTGGAGGTACTCTTCTTCGGAAGACCAGAGAGCAGGGCATTACAGTAATCTGTTCTACTAGAGATAAAAGCATGCATCAGCATTTCCGTGCTGGCAAGAGAGAAAAATGGGCGGACTCTGGCGATGTTTTTAAGATGATATGTTGAATAAAATTAAGCTCAGAGTAAAAAAGAACACCCAGCTTTCTCACACACTGAGAAGGTTTAAAGTTCTGTAGTTTGTATGAAATGATCTCTCTGTTGTCTTCAGGACCGATGAATCTCAGTCTTGTCCTGGTTGAGCTGTAAGAAGTTCTCTGCCATCCATGACTTTATATCTAAAATACAGTCTAAAAAGGTGATAACTGGCTCTAGGTCATCAGGAGACATGGAGACGTAAAGCTGCGTATCATCAGCATAGCTGTGAAAAGCAACGCTGTGCCTCCTGTTGACATCCCCAAGTGGCAGTATGTACAGATTAAAAAGTATTGGGCCTAAAATTGATCCTTGGGGAACCCCACATTTTATTTCATGGAATCCTGAGTAGCGTGTATCCAAGCTTACTAGAAATCGTCAATCTGTGAGATAGGAGTAAAACCATTTCTTCTTTCTAATCACCCATTCTCTGGATGAATTCATGTGCATTTTTAATTTAATCCAGGATGGAAAACTTGCTGTTCTTGCCACTCTGTTGGCCAAAGCAATACTTTAGGGTACAGTGACTGGATGATTTTTAACAGAACAAAAAATTGAACCATTAAATGGGGTTTGCTGAATATCAGATCACTTTCTTCTAAGTCTCTGTTAGTCAGTGACCTGATTGGTGATCATCATATTGATTTATTTTGTCTTACAGAAACCTGGCTGCAGCCGGAGGATCATGTTAGTATTAATGAATCTATTCCACCTAACTACAGGCCGAGGAGGCGGTGTGACAGCTATCTTCCAGTCAGGGCTATTGATTAGTCCTAGACCTAAGATTAGTTCTACTTCCTTTGAATACCTGACTCTGAGTTTATCTCACCTATTGAAATCAGAGAAGCCACTTCTGCTGGCAGTAGTGTATTGTCCACCTTGACCTTACTCTGAGTTTCTGAC
This sequence comes from Atherinosoma microstoma, assembly GCA_037177055.1. Classification (NCBI taxonomy): domain Eukaryota; kingdom Metazoa; phylum Chordata; class Actinopteri; order Atheriniformes; family Atherinidae; genus Atherinosoma; species Atherinosoma microstoma. The sequence goes on from JBBBVU010000003.1 coordinate 9,974,857, forward strand.
AGGATTTTTCTATTTCTATATTAAATTCAACTGGCTTTTCACAAAATGTCCAGATACTTATTTTCACAATGACTCATAATGAGTTATTTTCATGACTCCTGACACCAATGCACTTCTTCTGACTTATTGATAGGAAAAAATTAATAGTTTTTCATCAAAATCCTGCTCTATCTAATAATTTCTTAATAACGTTTGAGTTTACTTGACTACACAATGGCTGAGAAGAAATTACACTATAGTAGATGTTTAAGAAATCAATTTAATCAGTATTTTCTACAATGCTGTGTTACAATATAACAGAGAGCATCCATCCCAACTTTACTCTGATACAGGTTGATCAACTTGTTGACAGAACAACAGCTTTAATGCGTACAACACTAGATAATGTTGCTCCTCTAAAAAAGAAGATAACCAATCAGAAGACACAGGCTCCTTGGTTTAATTCCCAGCTACAAGCATTGAAACAGACATCAAGGCGATTGGAAAGGAAATGGCATTCATCTGTCTCGAAGAGTCTCACTTAGTCTGGAAAGAAAGTTTAGTTTAAAGAAAACCCTGCATAAGGCTAGAACAGATTATCATTCATCATTGGTAGAGGAGACCAAGAACAACCCAAGGTTTCTCTTCAGTAATGTACCCAGGCTGACTAAGAGTCAGAGTGCCGTTGAATCATGCATTCCTTTAACTCTTAGCTGTGATTACTTCATAAGTTTCTTCAAAAACTAAATCATCTCTATTGGAGAGAAAATCCAGCATATCCTTCTGACTATTGATAATGTCTCATCTACAGCAGCTTTAGAGATGTCTTTGGAACCTGATTTATGATTGGACCATTTCTGTCCTGAACAGCTCTCTGAGTCAACCAAAATAATAACTTCCTCACCGAGATGATGCCAAATTTTGATTTTTAACATGACGTGTACTAACTTTGTTATTTATGCATTAATGTGTTAAATGAACATGCTTATTTTAGATTGATCTCTTTGACAGCCCTGATATAAATCCCAAATGTATTTGATAAATGTTGTCTATATATTTTTTACAATTATATGGTGACTCCCATGGGGGTCCCGACCCGCAGTTTGATAACCACTGCTATAGAGCATGACACATTTCTGACCATGAACAAGGATTTCACACACCAGTATACTGACCCAGTCCTAATGTTACTACAGTAAATGCATCAAAGCACTGTGAGGAATGGTAGGAGCTCAAAGTGGCAGTATTGACACCTTGGAATCAGGTTATAGGCTATACTGAATTAATGACTTGGAAAAAATGTTGGTCATTTTCAAATTTCTTTTATGCACGGGTTAAACTTATGAAGTTTAAAATATATAGTCCTTGAGGCTGGATTTTGTAACATGAAATGTTTTTAACAGATTAATTTTTTGATTTTCTTGACAAGAGCTTAGTAGCAAAAAATCCAAGCTGATAGGATCTAAAACGTTGGTGTATAAATCTGTAGAACTTTTGTATATTTCACAGCATTTGGTAAAAGATGTCTTGTCACGAAATGTGTTGTAGACAAGGACAGCAGTACAAAAAAATGGTTTCATTGCACAGCTAAGTTGAGCTAAAAGTAAAGCATGACCAGGCTGAGTGAGGCCAAAGCTTACCAACATGTACCTTGGCTAGATAGACTCCCTACCAGCTGACTGCTCTGCCTCTAAACCTGCAATGTGCTTCTGTTGGAGGAACAGTTTTCTCACAGTGATCGAAAAAGACTTATTATTCAGCCAGTGACTCAGGGACCACATATATAAAAAGCTATTTGTCTGATTAAGTTATGTATAAATACTCAAACCATTACATGCAACTCTCACACTTCTTGTTGCTTTCTAGTGCCAGCCACATCTATTTATGTGCAAGCCTGCCGTGCACAACAGGCATTGGAAACGTGCATGAGAAGCACCAGCTGGCATGAGGCCTGAAACCTGAAGCATGCACACACATACACATGCACACACAAATATCCACACATATGTCAGAAACCTGAGCTGGTGATGGCTTGGACTCTCATTTGGTTATTTTGGTCTGCAGACAGAAGACACATCCAGTTTTTCTGGCTGTGTATAAGACATGGAAAGATTTTAGCACAACTGAAAAACAAAACGCGTCATATTTAGCCCTATTTTGTTGAGCACAATCAATTTTTAGACATCAATATAATAAGTTCAGTAGTTTTGAAAATTAATGTTATAGTGTATCAAACCTTTGCTGTGATGGCATTTTTAAGAAACTGACAGATTTAAATGAAAGAGCTTTGATGAATTGTTTGAAACTGTCTTTAGTATGTTTACCTGTGTTTGTTCATATGGAATTTATGGAATAAGTATATGTATCGGTACGGGACAGTATGTAATGAGTAAGTATAGTTATATGGTGTGTTTGTGTGTGTGTGTATGTGTTGTAATGCATGAGCATTGTGTTTTGTACTATCATGATATGGATGTTTGTATTGTCATTGAGGAATTGTGTTGACCCCAGGAAGAATAGCTGCTGCCTGGCAAAAGCTAATGGGGATCAAATAAATATACAAAATTATACAAATACAAATGAAAAATAATTTATTAATCCCGAAGGGAAATTGCAATGTTGCAGTAGTCGTTTTGTGTTTGTGTATAATTAAAAACAATAATTAACTGATTAGAAGATGATATTGCCTTGCTCCAGAGGATGATGGCTGCTGGAATGATCTCCAGTACCTTTCTGTCTTGCATCGGAATTGACGAAGCCTCACATTGAACACTGTTATTTCTTCACTGTGTTGTGTAGACAATGCGAGCAATCATCCATTTTCTTCAGCAGCTTGTGCAGCATTCTTCTCAGGACAATCAGCTCCAGAGTTATCCTCAGCATGGAACCAGCTTTCTTGATCAGTTTGTTCAGTCTCTTAAAGGCTATTACATACTCCATGAGAAGCGAGAACTTTGTTCTTGTTCGCCTGGCTCCAAGAAGTATTGTGTGATTGGTTGGACATTTAAGGTGGGCGTGGTTGTCGTGGAAAAGCATGAAGTGGAAAGTAGTCACTTCTGCATTTCCACTGATGGGAGGTTGAAGGGTTAGCTTTAATTAACATCGAATCGAGGTGGTGAGACGGTACAAAAATGTATACAACACCCGTGCTATAAAGACACGGATACAGCCGTTTGCACAACCCCACCCTTCCACAGACAAAGTTTCATGTTAGATATGAAATAATGACGTCCCCTCCCCCCTCCAGTAATCCCTGTCCCATCGTGGACCTCTACCGGAGCTGCATCGATGCTAGAATGACTTGCTGTGCATTCATTATTGAGCTCTCCACATACCATACGATAAATCGACATCAGCTGACATCCAGCACACTGTTAAAAAAGATTGAAAGGGTGGGAAAATTTGGCCTCTGTAAACACCACCTTTATCTTTTTTTTAATGCTGCGTTGGCAAGGTGTTAAAATAACCCCATACTGGTGGTTCTTTGGGGTATTGGAATGTTCTAGTGTTAAAAAAAATGTGATCCGGATCACCCCCAAAATATAATCAGTTGTTCCTTACCCCATTTCAGAGATTTCCTGAAAATTTCACCATTACTTTTTGAGTTATGTTGCTAACAGACTGACAGACTGACAGACAGACAAACGTACGTCGGCATAAACGGAAGAGAAACCAGAAGTAATCGTACAAACCATTTGTGAGAGAATAAAGTCGCCGAGACAAAGACACTCTTTTGTCTGGTTTTAGGGTGCAACTTTATCTCAGTTTTATTCAAGGTGTTTATTAAAAGCAAAATCGCAGTATGAAATAGAACTAAGTCAAATTCTGTAAATTTGCCATTTCTCTGATTTACGTTTTGCACACTATTTTCTAATTTGAAGATGAAAAAAAAACATGATATCCCACTTTATGTTTCCTGTTCTTACAATAAAAATGATCACATTATAATGTGATGTGGCCCAATTCTTTAGCTGGTGTGATTTTGGCAACCATACTTCATATGTGTTTTCTCCTTCTTGGACAAATGGGTCACAATGAGTTAATTTTTTTAAAGCACACATTGTTTATGACTTAAGGGGATTACTCCAGTAATCCTCTTAAGTCGTGTGTTAAAACCCCGTAGAAGTATGTATTGTTGCATTTCTTCTTGCTATTTAGGATGTTTTAAGGCGTAACCTGTGCCAGAAGGTATCATGCTGTGATGGCATGAAGGTGACAGAACTGATAAAGCAAAGATCAGTTCAGTTTGCTGTCACCAACACACATACACATGCTCTTTGAACTTTCACATCAAATATGTGCTAGCAGACTTTTATACTTTACCTTTCACCAAAATTTTGACATTTAGGGGTTACTTCATGTGTTCTCACTTAATTTACTGCAGAAGTGATGCTATTTTAAATCAAAAGGAGGTTGCACTAAAGAATTACTGGATTTTACATGTTTTTCTTTTTCTTACTGCATTTTGAATGGCACTCAAAAAATGAATAAAACTATTCTTGGCATTCTTACTGGAAAAACAGCAACTGAAATACTTCCTGCCACACATGCACAGACATGTAGACAAACATTCCTGCTGCTTTCTTTGTATGTGACACACACTTTAGGAATTCGAACTCTCACAGCACATCAAAATGATCTAAACATACCACGTCATGCAGTGAAGAAGTGTTGTGTTGTTGTATGAAAACATCCCTATATATACACAGTAAAGTCATCCACACTCACATAGTCCCTATATGTATAGCAGGCTAATTCAGAGCAAAAGCTCATTTATGATTCATCCTATTTGTAAGTACAGAAACCGCAGAGTTACTAAAAACACCAGACACCTGTTCCCTGGACGAAGCAAGAAATTCCACTCTCTGTCTCTGTGTATATGTGTGTGTGTGTTTTTAGTAACGAGAATGTTGACACTGGACTTCCCTGTCTCACGTGGACGTTGTGTGGCATCACTTCCTTTATGATCGTTCCCTATTTAAAGGCCAGTGTGGAGCCAGAGGGGCTTCAGCAGGGGGATTAAAGGCAAAGTCTGTGCACTCTTCACAGAAGCGGCTCACCCACTGACCGACTGACGATCTGGAGAGCTCCGGATGTTTTTCTGTGAAGATCTTTCGAGGCTATAAAGGCTGAGGTGCATGGTCATTCGGAAAGATTCAGTTTGTATTTGAGAAGACTTTTAGATTGAAGCCAGATTCTGGAGCAAAAGCAAAAACTCTTTTTTGTTCCTAAGAGCATTTTTTGATTCAGACCAGTTTTCTTTTTGTTGTTGTTGTTTGTTTTGTTTTTTGCTTCAACTTAACTTAAATTTTCACCTGAAAGAATTTTTGGTTGCAATATTTTATCTTATTTTCTTAATCATTTTAATAAATTTTTTTAGGAAATTTTGGGGCTTTTTTTTTAACCCAAAGTCCCACAACAACACTAGAATCTGCAACACCTGCAAGACTTTCTTAAAGATCTTTTCTTTAGAGCAGATTTGATCAGAATTTCAAGAAGCTGTAACAAAAAATACATTTTTGAAGAACATTTCATCTGATATTGTATCATCATGAGTAGTGGTGCGACCACCGTAGTTTCCCCACAGGAACCGCAGGCTTTCAAACGGGCTGTGCGAAAGATAAAATGTGCTGCTATGGTGGCCAACTTGGCTAAGAGCTGGCAAGGATGGGTCAATGAACACGCAGACAAGCAAGAAACCATCCCAAATGGCTGGATGCCTTCATGTCTTGAGGAGGAAGACAAAAAAGAGCCCAACCAAGTGGTCAAATTTAGTAATACTCCGCGAGTTATTGCAGCAGATTCCAGCGACACCAGTGGAGGTAAAATCCGAACCTGCTCCGTGACCAAGACTGTCCAGCCAAAACGCAGCGAGTGCAGCAGCAGCAACTTCATCAGCACCATCCGAAACAAGATGGAGTCAGGGCCCGAGGAGAGCAAACCATTCCTGGGCAACGAGTCGCCAACACGGAGGCGCCAGATGAGGGCGTTGCAGAATGCGGATGGAGGAGGAGTCATCCAGGACAAGAAGTTGATGCTGCAGGAGAAGAAGTTTGAGTCCAGGAGCAGCAGTGTGGACACAGAAGACAGTGGACTGGGGGAGGACGGTGGTCTCAGCGATAACAGCGAGTCAAAAACCGAACAGAGTGATGTCCATCCCAAAACAAAGACCAACAAGCCCAAGGTAGAGTGATCAATGACAGTAGTGAATAAGTTTCAACACAATGCATTTTTCTATACCTGCCATATTCAATTCAGGGTAGGGGTGGGTGGAGCTTATCCCAACTACCACTAGGCAACGGTTGGAGTACACCTTTGACGGGGCAAATTTCCCAAAAGCTGGACAAATAAATATTTTTTATATTAAATGATCACTAATGGACCAAGTTGAGGATGTAAAAGCAGTTGTTTGCACTGTTAGCCACCACCTGCTGATGATAGCCGAGAATGCAGTGGCGAAAAGATCACTAAGGGGGGAGTGTATGTTTGACTGGTATCTATCAAGTGTGAAGAAACATGTCTCAAAATGATAAACTAAAAAAACCTGCAAAGCCAATGATAAGAAAGAAAAAAGAAAATAGCAATCATCCAAACTTCAACTTGACCTTAAGTCACTGAAACAAAACTGTCTCTACCTGTAAATCCAAAGGGCCTTATGATTATTCCAACCACTGTAAATAAAATAACACAAAGGGTAAATAGCTGCTTAGTTTTAATAATTTGTCCTTATTGATGCCATGAGTTTTGAGTGTTGGAGGAGACAGTGTTAGATCAGCTTGTGCAACTGTCCTTTAATGAAGTTCTGATTGGTTTAATTTAATGAAGCAATTTATTTGCTTTTATCTAGTAAGTCATGCTGGGTTTTTCATGTTTGCTTCCTTTGTAAGATGCCTCTGATGTCCCTGAAGTCACACAAAGAGAGATGGATAAATGTCCTAAAATAGATCACAAGTGTTCCACACAAACAGAAATTGCTTTGATGTCACCTGAAGAAATCCAACTCCCTTGTGGACACCAAACAGTTGCATAACTCCAGTACTAACATCTCTCCCATAAAAGGCAAAGGAGTGATCCGGGGGCCCCTTGATATGTGGAAAGGGTCGCCAGTGAACAAGTCCAGCTCATAAAAACATGCTGGTCTGCTGCGTAATGGAATATATGTCAATAAATATAGTTACAGCCTTGTTGGCTGTCCCACCTGAAGGTCAGGTTGGAAAACGTGTTGCAGAGGAAAACAGGGTGAAGTGGGAGAGGACATTGAGGGACAGGGGGGGTAACATGATCCACAAGAACAGACACAGCAACAAGAAATATGGGAAACTGCAGTTTTATTTAATTTCTTTTACTAAAATATTTCAACCAAGCTTTGTTAGTGTGCTGAAAATTAAATACTGATTTGATTATTGTGTTGTCAATTTAAGTTTATAACAGGAAAATAACCAAAAGATGAAAAAGTAATAGTTATGTTAGTTTTGTCATAGTTCAGTGACTCATCACTTTTATGTTTCGAAGACAGGTAACATCATTAGTTTTTATTTTCTATCTTCTTATGTAAAATCTAATCATGTTCTAAAAAAAAATTAGAATGGCAAGACCAAATCAAAACATTAAAAAGCATCCACTGTCAATTAAAAAAAAAGACATTTACAGCTTTGAAATGCTGCATTCAGGACGTCTGTATGTGTATGTGCATCTGTAAGTGGATGTACTTATAGAAACATTTTAACAAATTATCAACATCTTGGCTAAAGGGACGATAGTGATAATCTAAGTATTTTTCTACCAACTTTCTGGGAAAAATGCAACCCAAAGTGCCTTAAAAACCTAAAAACAACAAGCTGCTGACAAATCAACATTTGCATTCATGAAAATATCCTTAAATGTAGAACCTGATGGATTTAACGTATTTCACTGTTCAACACTTCACACAACACAGACACTGATGACCAAATAAACAGTACCATAATGTGAAAGTATTGAAGTTTCAGTGCACAAATGTTTTTAGCAAAATAAATTGAGTTGAATGAAGAAACAGAAATATCTAATTAACTATCTCTTTTCATGTGTGCATATCAAACCAAAGGAACATAATACAGCAAAAATTAAGCTCAGGCGCATTATCTCTCAAAAAGTTCACACAGTCTCAGAGAGCGACAAGTTCTAGTGGCAAGTCTTCCCTTTTCATAGAGCAAATACCAAGGAGATATAATGACACTGATCGGAAAGGCCTGGCAAGCTGAGGAAAATACCAACGGAGGAGGGAGGAGAAGAAGGGAAGAAAGGAGGACAAGACGTGGGGGTTGTCTAGAAAAATAAACAAATGTTTGGACTCATTATTGATATTTCACCAAAACTTCGAACTTTAACTCATTCTAAAAGTTTCATGATGATTTTTTTTTGTGCGTTATGATAATATTTGCACAAAAACAGCAAGTTTTCCATGTGTCAACAACAGCACCAGCTGACTTGCTGCTTTAAACCTATTTCTGGAAGGTTGCAAAATGCACTTTTGAGCACGCCGGTTTTTTGAGAAGACATATCCTAATCGGTATATAGTGTGCCTGAGTTCAAAGCAAAGGCCAAGCCTGAGATGTATTTCAACAACTGGCATGGAGTTTATTTAAAGACCGAGGGTCATTAATCTCAATATATAAGCAGTGGAGTGAGATATAGACATACTTCTTATTGAGGGGGAGAAGAAAAAGTACAGTGCACGTTCCAGCTTTAACCTTTAATCTTATGTCTGGGCAATACAGCTAGCTTTACAAACTAAATAAGTTATAAAATTTGTTTTAATGGAACGAACAACCGGATTGTAACGTTTAAAACACTGATGTCACTTACCATTAAGGAAATACTTTGCTTAAATCAATTACACAAACTATGCTCCATTACTTTAGAATAGAAACAGAAAAATTCCCTAATCTTTTATAAGGTCCTGTTGCAACATAACCAAACCAAAGATGGATGTAAGGCTTTCGACAAAAATTTCTCCACTTTTTATAAATCTGTAATATCTTCAAAACCAATTCCCTTCACTATAGAAATGTAGTTCTCTTATCAACATTTTCAAGAAACTTTAATTAATTGTCTTGTAAACTGTACATCCAACTATAATCTTGTCGTTTAAAATACATGTAAAGTTCCTCAAAGATACACAAAATTGAAAGTTTTATGAGTCTCAACTGTTTGACTTTTTCCCAAAAAATTGTTCACTTTAATTTGAAAATTATTTGATGGCTTTTTTTAAGTTGGACGTTGACCCTGTTAACCTGCCTATTTATCCGCAGATTAAGGTTGCCACTATGAATGACATCAAAGGCCGCTGGCAGCAGTGGTCCGAGCAACACATTGAGGGTCAGAAGCTCAACCCCTTCAGTGAGGAGTTTGACCATGAGTTCGCCATGGCCCAGCGTCTCCGCAAAGGTGAATCCGGCTATGGTCGTCCCAAAGATGGCTCCAAGACAGCTCAAAGGGGTGACCGGGCTCAGAAACACATCCACAGGGAGATGGAGGAGATGGTGTGGATTATCAGAGACATGGGCTTCAAAGACAAAGAAGGCCAGATCAACATCACCTTTGGACGGCTTTTTGACCGCTACGTGAAGATCTCAGACAAAGTAGTGGGCATTCTGCTGCGCTGCCGCAAACACAAAATGCTGGACTTTGAAGGGGAGATGCTGTGGAAAGGACAGGATGATAATATCATCATTACACTGAAGGAATGAGGACAGATGCAAAACTCTACATCAGCTTATCAATAGAAATGACAGGTCATGCGAAACCAGAATTTGAGCATACGAAGAACAAGAAAAGAAACGAGAATAAAAATATAAAACTGCATCATTATGGCTCACAGATAAGAGTGTGCCAAGGATACGCACAACTGAAATAAAACTAGTAAAAATACAAAGATGTAAGCAGAAACAAAATCTCCAATGTTTTTGTTTAAAAGTTCTATGATATTGACAAACATTTGTATCGCCCATTTACATAGACTACACATGCACTCTCACTCTCCTTACCAGACTCATTAGTTCTTCTCATATACCTGACAGATCAGGCAGTGAAGGGTAGCTATCTTTAACATGCTAACCATGCTTGCCCTGCTAACTATGCTACATGCTAGAAGCTTTGAGTATCCACCACAATGTCAGCCATGCTAAACGGCTTTAGGCAAGGCAAGGCAAGTTTATTTGTATAGCACAATACATGTACAAGACAAGTGAAGGTGCTTTACATAAAACATTAAAAACATTACAGTGGGGTGCAGAAGAAGCATGACGTAGTATTAAACAAACATTTTGAAAATAAATGAAATAAAACAGAAGAAAAAAAACTCCAACTGCCACTAAAGAAACAAAAAGCCAGGTCTGATTTAATCCAACAAAATATTAAATCCATGATAAGGAATATTTAGCTTAAAGAAAGAAAACAGTTTTGACTCTATGCCGTTATAAGTAGCCAACAAAAGTAGCAAGAAATTGTTTTAAAAAAAGTGCAGTAAAAAGACCAAAACTTTTTTTCATGTTTGTTTTTTGTCCTATTTAGCTCCCATTTGATCTTTTGATAGCAGTGCTTAGAGTAAATTAGTCAACAGCAAGTGAACAGCAAGCGTTAGCTAACAAAGCTAACATCAATGACCTGCTATCCACAAGGAGAGTTTGATTAGCAAGTTTTTTTGTTGCAGCATCTGCATCTTGTCTGACATATGTCTTCCACACTATGAATATTTGCATTTTGCTCACACTTTACAGACAAGAGGATGTATTGTTTTGCTGATCACCAGTTATTTCAGTTAAAAGCAGTCTCGTAAAACAAACATTTTATTTACAGAAAATGAGCTCATATGTTTTAGTTATGAAGGCAAAATGGCAATAAGGTGATTCTAAGCAAAATGAAATGCAAATTTTAATCATAGAGTTTAATGGTTGGCAACTTTTGTGTATCAAGTGTAACATGAGGTTGTTTTGAAAAAGTTGTATAGTGAAATGGATTTGAACATTTAAGACATTTACTGTTAGGATGGTCTGGAATTAAATAAAAATCAAACAGAAGAGGTGCTTAAAAGTTTTAACATTTTCTTTCAAAGTGAAAGAGTGTGCATCTTCTTATAGAAGGAGTTCTATAGATACAGTATTTTACAAAAACTGTGCAAAGTGGTGTATCAGGTTTTTGCTGTGTTTGCTGTGGTAAGAAGAGTGTTAGCACAGGCTACATCAATAAAGACTGAAACATGAATGATGATGTTATGTCTTTTTCTTTCATATGCCCTAGACTGGACCCATTGGTCCCATTACATTTGGAACATGATGTTAGCGGTGAAAGCGACTTTTATAAGGTAAACCATGATATTCTGTGAATATAACTACAGAAAGAGATGACTCAGACTGACTGAAATAAAAGCAAAGTTTTGGTTCACTCTTCTGATACAAACTTGGGTCTTTAACTCTCTATACCACTCCACACTCGTATTGTGGCCTTTTTCTTACCCTTTAAAACTGGTAATCACTCCTTTTGTCACACCTTTACAAAATCTGAAAAAGACGGTATTTCTATATGCAGAGGATTCTATCCGCACAAAGACCAAAAACAAGAGAAAACTGTGGATATAAATCAACATGTAATATTCTGTGATGATTTCACAAACTCCCTTGTTGCCTGTTGAAATGTTCAAAAAAGGTGTTTCAGGGTTCTATAGAATTAAGATCAAGTAGATGACAATGTATCAACAGTTAAAGCACATTCAATCTTACATTTCTGGCAGAGGAAGACTTGCAGGACACAAAATGTAAAAGCATTTAAAAGCATTTTAAAAATGTTCTGCACAACTGAGCGAGCAACAAGTGAGTCATGTAGAAACATAGCTGAGCAATGATGAAAATCATCAGGTATATAATACTTTATGAAGGGCATAATGACCCAAATATTGAAAATAAAGATTCAACAGGAAGCAAAACAGAAACTCATTTTTATCATCTTTATCATCAAACATGCTGTTTATGAATCTTCATATGACATGAAAATCCATGTAAGACACAGTGAAATGCACTTCTGTTCTCTGATCTATAATTACACTTACTTTTTCCTTAAAGTTTGTCAAATCTGAACAGAGTAAGAAAGTGAACACGGTGTCTGAGGAGCCCAGAAAGAGAAAGACTGTTTAATTTTGCAATAGTGTCTGTCGCCTGTGGGAAGTTACAGGTTTAGCCCCCTAGTGGCCAAAAGTTACATTATATACCTTTAATTTATCCACGGCCAATAGGCCTAAAAGATGAAAAAACATATTTGTTATTTTAAGTCAACAGTATATTTAGTTTCTTAAATTTTCTACAGTCACTGTTGAAATGAATTACAGGCTATACCCCCCTGACTGCACAGTCGTAAAAAACCCTTCAGGGAAGTCTCTTGAAGTTCATGCCATGCCCTTCAGTGCTCATTGATGCTGCAGTGAGACAGCCTTAAACCCTTGCGGACTCCATGGCTGTCAGTGTGGACACTGATGGAGGATCGCTTTCAGACTTCTCTTTTTTACTACACTCTCCTTCTACTAGAAGGAAATGCCGGAGGGAAAACAGTGTAGTAGAAGAGCAGTGATGGGAAGCTAAGGCCTTTTAGGAGAAATGAGTCCTTGTGTGTCATTTATAGCTTCAACAGTAAGACAGAATTTTGGTCAGTACTGAAGCTTTTTTTATGTCATTTCCGATGACTTATAATTATTATTACAAATAGTTGATGTTGCATTTAATGTTTCCCATCAAAAAGTTTTGTTAGGGCCTTTGTGGTCTTAGCTGTTTTGAATCTATTCCGTGTGAATAACTGAGGAGCAGCTATTTGACTGCAACGGTTTTGCATTGCAAAGGGGAAGCTTTAAACACTGACTGTTTGCAACAGCCGGGACATCAAGGTCCATGTCAGATATCCGAAAAGACCGATGACTACAAGACCTATTTCATAATAAATATAATTTCCTTCAGTGCACTCAATAAAAAACATTATTTAGAGACCTGAGCTGAAAGTTATAAGGGGGTGGGATGGTTCTTCAGCACTGACAGGACATTTACATGAGATCAAGTCGTTGCTGAGGTGAGAAATGAAAACACAGGAGCCCAGGGGACTTGATGTTTCAAAGTAAAAGGCAACACATGGTGTTTTATTGTTTAAATCGACCAGATCCACTTCGCTTTTCATCGACTGACTTCATGCCTGAACGATCTGCTCTGCTCTAGATTGA